>WBMV01016873.1:386040-436628 GCA_013396655.1 Campylorhamphus procurvoides | reverse complement strand
GGCCGGGAGCCGCAGCTCTGCCGCGGGCGGAGGGTGCGCGCAGCCCGGCGGAGGGGCTGCCGCCGTGCGCGCTGCTGAAAACTGGCAGCAGTTTCGAGCTGAGCCCTTTTTTTTTCCTCCCTTCCCTCCTTCCCCCCTTCCCTTCCTCCCGCCTCCCTCCCTCTCCTTTCCTCTCTCCCTTCTTTCCCTCCCCTTCTCTCTCTCACTCTCCTACATTCACGGATGGCACAGCGAGCCACTGTGTATTTATGTACATAATAAGGCAGCTCGTCCCCTCCACTTCATTTGCATCATTACAATATCTGTACAAGCACATCACATTGTCTGTTGCTTGCACCTTTTGTTACGGTTGCTGTCACAGTCTACGCGACTTGACTTTCATATTTAAAATGAATTGATATTATACCAACAACACACACTCACATCCCAGGCGCTGGGAAACCGGGCTCCCGAGCGGCGGGCGCCGCAGCCCCAGCCTCTCCCGAACCGCTGCTTCTTCCTCGGATCCCAAGGAAGGTGGGGTGGGGGGAGCCGCTTCGTAGGATCAATTATTCGTATAAATTATTCTTATTCGCGTTAATTTTGTTTCCACTCTCTAGTGAAGGGAATGCTTTGGGGGTCTCGGATTTTTTTTTTCTCCTTGACCAGCCTCGCTCTTGTGTAACCTCGTGTTTCTTCTCAGCTTTCTCCCTTCCAAACTCAGCCTTTCGGGGTATGCACCTGCACGTAAGTGAGGCAGCGGAGAAGCTGGAAGAGGCGCAAGCAGATATTACGCGACGAGTCGTTGTTATAGCTAGGAAAGAGACGGTAAAATACATATTTCGTAGACCACTAAGAAATTCATCCAGAACGAATATTTTTGGAAATGTTTGCACGCCCCAGCCCTGGCTTGGCAGTCTTCACCTGCTGGGTATTTTCCTGCCGGTGCGTGTGTGTGCGGGGCTGGGAGCTTCCCTTTCCAAGCGTCCGGTGGATGGGTCGGGGTGCTGGGAGTGGGGGTCGTGCCGCGGGGGCCGCGTCGAGGCGCCTCGGGGGGACAGGCAGGACTCCCGCCCGAAGCTGCGGGAAAACCATATTAATGGAGAGACAAAGACCGGACCGTCCGGCGGGGGCCCTCCGGGAGGTGGGGGAACGAAACACGGTTCGGGAAGGGAAGGAGAAAAGTTTCACGGGAGGGGAATTATCATCATAATGGAGGTAAAAATGTGAGCAGGGGAAAGGAGGGGGGAATCCTATTCTGCTGGCATTTTCTGTCTGTCTTTGTGATATGGTTCGGGGGAAAAAGGGTCCTTGATATGCGGCAGATAATTCTTATCAGCCCCACGCAGCCCATTTCCAAAGTAAGTGTTTTAATTACTCCTCCTGTATTACCCTTCATCCTCTGAGAGCAGATACATCACCAGATTTATGCGAGGGGAAAAATACAAAAGAATGTGCTATTAAAATATATACATGTATATATCCCCTCTTTTTTCCCTTGTGCCCGAGACGCTGTTGTCAGACGTGCCCTGGGATCGCTGTCCACGAAACGACTCCAAAACGAGAAACTGTCGCTCAGGCGGAAAAACTACGGGAAAAGTGGGGTTTGAAGGCTGCAGATTTTTTCCCAAGTGGGGACAGACGAGACTGTCTGAGCCGGAGTCTCGGGGGGCCGAGACCGGCAGAGACGGCAGGGCTGGCACCCGAGGCTCACCGCACTCTGCCTGCTCCCCGACTGGCCTGTCCTGGGACATTCAGGGCCACCCCTCCACGTGCCACCAGAGGCATTTGGGGTCGGAGTGGCAGGGAGTCACGATTTTCCCCTCATGTCTGCTGAACGAGAAGGATGTTTTCCTTTGCTGTTTAGCTTTCGTACTAAAGATGTCATCTGAAAGTGTGGGAGGAAGGGAGAACCGTGCTCTGCACTCTTCCACTGTAACAACCATATTCTGCATATTGAAAAATATGATAGACAATGGAAGGCTTTTTTCCTCCCACCATCACCCCCCCAAAAAAAAAAAAAAAGGAAAAAAAAAAAAAAGGAACCAACCTTTTCAATATTGATTCAACAAAAAAAGAGGGAGAGAATTTAAAAGGAGAAGAAGCAGCACCGGCAGCAAGGAGAATATAGGCTCAGCAGCTCTCCAGGTTCGCTTCCTTATTATTACTATCCAGGGGTAATTTTTCATCTCTGCTAGCTAATCTTTGTTCCTTGTGAAGATAATGAATAGCCCAATCCTTATCTCCTGGGCTCCTGGAGGCTGCTGGAGAATGGGGTTGAACAGGGTTGAAAATTGGTTCCAAAGTGCTGCTGAATAAATGGTGTTCCTTATCTCTCGCTTCCAGATTATCGGAACCCTTTCAAAACTCACACAACAAATACAGCCACCGCATCTAATGCATCATTTACCAGAGGAGATCTCCGCGTTTGATCGGCAGATAGGCAAAATCTATGTATTCCTTGCTTTACTTAGTATGCATGGATGCGGGGCTGCTGTGCATGCGGGATGCCCCCGGCCGGGCCTGGGACACCCCCGGGGCTCTCAGCGCAGGCGGGTCTTTGCTGTGGATTCCGTGTAGTGACAAGAGTGTCCGCTGCTCATCCCCGATCCTGCTATGTCCCCGTGCAGCGCCTTGCACAGGGCAGCCCACCGTGCAAGGTGCTGCCACACAGCACACTTGGAAATTTGGGGTTGCTCTGCTGGGGAACTGCTGGATTCGTAGGGAAAGGTGAAGAGTTGTGAACATCATCCTGGGTACCCCAGCACCTGCTTTACATTCCCACTCACTTCTGTGCCCACAGTTGCATTTGCCTGCACCCACCAGTGCTCCAGGAGCCCCAGCTGCGTGGCAGCACCTCTGGTGCCCCAGAAAGCCACTTCCAGCTCAGCTGCGTCCTAGTCCTGCCCCAGCGCTCAGCAGTCTCAGGGCCCAGCTGGATCAATCTAGTAAAAATTCCCGGTGCTCCCCCTAGCTTATTTCCCCCAAACCCTGGCCACGAAGCCCAGCCAGTCCTTCACGTCCCCCTGGGGCTGGAGAGCAATTGGTGATCCTGGGGGACAAAAATAAAACTCATAGAAAGGAAGTCCTTCTTTGCTGCAAGAGTTAGTGTGAAGTCTGTCCCTTACAACACAGCGCACTATCAGGTTTTCCTTCCCTTCTTTCTCTCTTTCTCTTTTCCTCTCTTTCTCTCATCTCTTTCTCTACTTTTCTCTTTCTTTCTTGTTTCTTATTTTCTCTTTTTTTGCCTTTTTCCTTTTTTTCCCCCCTCAAAATCCATCTATATAACAGAAGCATATAAATGCCTCCCAGTTTGGCTGTGCAGCCCCTCTCTCCAGAACAGGAGGTCTGCCAACCTAGAGCCAGGAACAGATGTCCCCTAGGTTCTCACCCACTCCTTCTTTCTCTGGCAGCACCTGAGCCTGTGCCCAGGTACCAAACAAGGCAACATTTTGTTCTGTGCCATGTCAGCACACCCCTGGTGTCACTAGCATTATTCTGGACCCCCAGCCCAGGGGGTCAGTGAGATTCTCAGTGGGGGACAGGATATCCACAGTGTCCTGGTCCCTTCTACCTGGCCAGCAAAGCTCATTTTTTCCCTGCCTGGAAAGGGAGAGAAACTAGCATGGGAAGTTGTGGGCAGGCAGCATCCCCAGCCAGCCCCTGCCCATGCTTGAGAGTTTTGCAAATGTTCGACTTGTACTAATTTTTTATGGCTGTATTCACAGTTGTTCCCTGTAAAAAATGGACCTGTGTTAGTTTATTAATAACCTAAACATTACGTATTAAAGACCTATGAGTGACACAAGATGACAAAAAGCTGTATTTTTCCAATATACACAAGCACACATTTAATAACCTTCTATTGCATCTCAGCTAGGCCTTCTCTCTGATGGTTCCCATGGCAACTGAGATAAAAAAGCAGCCATTTTCCATATCTCTATGAAAGTCTATTATATTGCAGGATTAGTTCATCTTCTGCTAAGGTCAAACACAAAGTCATACAACCTGAAATATTTAGAATCCATGTACATTCATTTTTTTATATGCCCTTTCATTTTCCACAAAAGACTGGGCTCCTCTGAGATTTTATTCCCCAGAAAATGCTAAGCAAAGCAATAAAAAAATCATGATTAGCAGCTGATGAAAAGTTCAATTGTTTTTTTTTCCTTCTTTTTTTTTCCCTTTAAAAAAACCCCTCACTATTTTTGGGCAGATAGTGCCTTCCCCATTTATCTCTATCAGCAGCCGTGATTGCAGCCGATACCGGCTGCCTAATTGGGCTGGGAGCGATTCGCAGGCGGACGGCGGCACCTTCTGGCAGCGGCGGGTGAGACACGGCGGGGCCGGGTCAGCCGAGGGGTGCTGGGACCGTCCCCCCCGAGCATCCCCACGCTGCGGACCGGCGGGGGCCGAGGCAGGAGCCGAGCTCGCCAGGGGCTCCGTGCGGTCCCCACGGGGGTACCCCCGGGGTTGCGCCCCCGGACGGCACCGCCCGAGTCTCTTCTGCATCCCAAAAATTAGTGTGATCTCATTGCAGGCTTGCAATCACCTCAAGAGTCCATATTTGCTTCTTCCCGCGGTGATTAAACATTTTTAATTTAGTAGTGCGGGTGCCCAATGCCTTTCACCTGCAAGTTTTAGCTACTGCACGCTTGGAAAAAGGAGAGGTGTTGTACACATACGAGTTGCTCCCATGAACCCCAGTCTCCAGTGTGGTGTGGAGAGGGGAGCAAAGTCACTTTTCTTTTTTTTATTAAGAAGTAGGCAACGTAATTCAACTGGGTCTTGGTGACACCTTGAAATGCAATAAAATAAAACCTGGGCAGCCTTCAGACAGTTTGAACGGTGACAAACACATTATCACCCATGACGTGAAGAACTACAGCTCACTCCTTTTCCAAGGTCACTCCTGAAAACCTGAAAAATCAGGGGAGAGAATTTGTGCATGCGGCCATTCACACTTGTGGTTTTGTTCACAGATACCTGTTTCAATGTGACATTTATTCCAGCCCCTTTTAATGTGGGAAAATAAATGCCCTGGAAATATGTGCAAATAGGGAGAAGCTTGTATGTGGAAGGATTGAATTTTTTTTCCCTTCTTTTCCCCATCCCTCCATTTGCAGGGGGCCCCACAGGGGTGTCCTGACGGCCTCAGCCATGATGTTGGAGCAGTTCAGGATGGGACAAGAGAGGGGGTTAACATCCCAGTCTGTCCCTGGAGATGACTTGCACCTGCTGCAGGAGCCAGTGTGGGCAAATACCAGCCTGACCCTCCATTCCCCTCCTGCCCTGGCTTTGCCCAGCCTGGGTGAGGTGGATGGCACAGGGCACACAGATGTTGCCAGACATTGGCATGTACCCAAGGATGTTTTCAATAAGCTGCTTGCAGGTAGATGTTGCACAGCAGGGCCCAGTGTCATGCCCCCTTCCTGAAAATAGGCAGCAGCCCCTGCTCTTAACAACACACCTGGGAGAGGGATGTCAGGGCAGCTTCCACAGCTGGGCACCTGCTCACCTGGGGCACCTATGCACCCATAAAAGCTTACATCTGCACCCTCCCCTTCCTTTGGTCTCTGCTTCCTTCTGCTGCTTTTGGTGGAAGACAGATGACTGCATTTTTAGGGCTAATACAAAGCTGTGTATTTTTAAACCTTGGATACTGGATCTGGATTTTTTTTTTGTCCTGAGTTGAACATTTGAAGACAAGTTCAGAGCATCACCAAACACAGCTGGATATCTTTTTTAAGTCTTGTGGTTTCTTTTCTCCCCTACTTCAACTTTGCCGTGCTGGTCGGCAGCTGACACGGTGGTTGCACATCTGAGGTCTGCAGCCTTGAGAAATCTGGGAGTCACTGTGTCCTTCACCTAAAAGAGTGTGTTCCCCTGCCTAGGGTGCTAGCACCTTCCTTTTGGGCTAGTGATGTTGGTCTTCTCTCATAGCTCTGGCTTTTTTGGGATTGCTGCTGCTGTGGTAGTTACGGGCTGAGCTGCCCCAGTGCTGGCATTGTGGGTGTTATGGGGGTGCTGTGACAGAATTCAGTGTGAGCACTCCTGTCCTCCAGAAAATGGGAATGATTGTGTGTTGGTGCCCACTGGGGCTGCTGAGAACTTCTCACGGCTATGCTGAGTGCTGTGCTGGGTGCTGTTCAAAAACAGCATGAAGCAAAAATGGGGGTGCCCTCCCCCCCCAAAAAAGTCACCTTTCGGCTGCAAATAATTAGATTATTTCCAGAAGCTGGTTACTGGCTGGGGGAATCCTGGAGACATGTGGGGTTGCTGTCATATGGCTCTTTGCAGGAACGGGGGCTTGGGGGGCTTGTGGTGCCAGCAAGGGGATGCTCTCTGCTCCCCTCCCCCATGAGTCCAATGCCGTGTGGTTTGAGATTCAGGGCCATGGTGAAATGCCCCAGTTTGGCCCCTGGTTGTTTTTCTGTCTCTCGGTGACATCTGGTACATTGCTGTGAGTTCCCAGAAAGAGGCCCTGATGGAGGATGTCAGGGTAGGAAGAAAGGAGCTGACCTTGCTATTAAAAGGCAACAGAAATGGAAATGTTTCAGGCTGTTTCTAGCAGACATCTCTGGGAAGAAAATCTCCTTGCTCTGCTTCATTAGGCCCTCGTGGCAGCTTTTCTCTGCTAATTGTGCACTTGATACTACACTGGAGATGCTTAATTTACCCTTGTCCACACTGCTGAGCCTGAAAAGATCTTGTGGAGTTTGAGGAGGATTTAAGTCCTACTGATCCCTCAAGACTTTGTATGTTTCTGGTCTTATAGTGACACCAACAGCTCCGATATGCTCAGATCAAAGGTGCTGGACTCAAATGGGAAGAGTTTGGGTCCAGATCCTCCTTTGAGTCCAAAGCAATCCTGCTGACTCCAGCTCAGCATCCCCAGCAACCTCTTTAAAGGCAGAATTTCTTGCAAATCTCTGATCCCTGCTCTGAGCAGGATCCTGTAGAAGATGGAAACCTTTCCATTGCATGACTGCTCCTTGTGATGCAGGAGAAGTGGAGTAATTATTGAGATTAGTGAGAATAAGCTTTGCTTACAGCTTGAGATGAATGAATTGGCTTTTTGACTGAGATCAAATGTGGCATCAGTTTAACATCTGTATCCTTTATCTGGGGAGTGTGAAGACTAACCTTTCTTGATGCGAGGCGTGAACTTGATTTAAAAGGGATTTCCTGCAATTTTTTCCCCCTGTTCTGCACAATCCTGTGGGGACCAGGGGCTGCTCTGCCTGCCTGGAAGGGAAGGAGAGGAGGGAGGACACTGTAGTAGGCTGTGCTGAATATTTGGAGAATGACGAGAGCGGTTCTTGTGAAATGGGACTGGGGGTTGACCTGTGTGCTTGAGAACAGTGTGGGCATGGTGACAGCACAGTGACAAACAGCCACTGGGACTGAGATGTACAGATAGTCCCTGCTGGCCACAGAGTGATCAGCTCTCTGCTTCAGTCTCCTCTGACCTGTTGTCCAATGAGGCACGGCTGACAGCCTATCTCCAAAAACCCGGACAGTACATCTGCTGCAAAGGCATAAATCATCCAAGGTGCCATCTACCTGTGCCCCAGTGCATGGGGCACAATGCTCTGGCTTTGCCCTGGGAAGTGCAGGGCCAGGAGCAAGCTGACAGCCAGTGTGGGTGGTGGAGGGGGCTTGGTAGCAGCCACCAGAGATAATGATTTAAATGATTACAACGAGGTGCACAGGCAGCTGCTATTGACTTCAGCCAAGGTGCTCCCATTGTTCAGACCAGTGTTTTCCAGCCACTGCCTGTGGAGATGCTGGTGGTGTTGCCAACAACTGTCTCACCAGGGCCATAGCAGTTGGATGGGTTGTGGAAGCACTTAGCAGAAGCCATGGGCACAGAATAGGGGCAGCCAAAGGCTTTCTGAGCTCTGCCTTCAAATGATTTTTGGTGATGAAAGTGGCTGTTCTCATAGGACAGGGGAGCTGGGTTTGTCTTGTGGAACATTACCAGCCAGCTCTGTGGTGCTGAGTGTGGGTGGGTCATGCCTGGGCTGGTGGCCCATGCTGCTGTGGTGGTGGCTAAAGCTGGGCAGTGAGGCAGGAGTGCCCCAAATGGAGAAGACTGATGGAGCTGTGGCCAGCACAGGAGCTCAGGGATGGGGTCTCTTGTGGGGTTTCTCCATCCTCAGTGCATTTATAGTGTATTGGGTTGAAGGCACCAACTTCACCTTCACCATGGTTTTAACTTGGCATGTTTGTCTTGGTCTGTTCTTACTGTCCTTAACAGTGACAAGTCCCTGAGCAGAAGAGCACCTAATGATTTTGTTTTCCATCCCACAGAGAGGGGAGATGGCTTCTAATAGAGCCCAGGACCTTTTCACCATGTAGGGGCCCAGCCTAGGGTTTACTGGAACAAATAAGCCTAGGATGTCTGTCTATCCTTGGAAAGTGAACCTCATGTATGTTGGAAGGAGGTTTTGTTTGCTGGGCCAGAGAAAGTGGAACACAACCTGAGAGCAGGATGGGAGTCCAGTTTGCCTGCCACACCTTTGACAAGTGGCACATGAAGGGGCAGAGTTGCATCCCACACCCCTGGTTCTTGAAGCCCCTGCACACCTGAGCAGCGCTCCAAGGTGTGTTGCTCCAGCCCTGCACTGGCAGCTGTTGGTCAGTGGGTGGATGCAATGTCCAGTGAGGGTCTCCAGGAAGGTCCTTTCTCCTTCAGAAACTAAGACAGCAAATGCTGAGAGGCAGAGCACATTGCTTTTGGCTACTGCAGGCTTTTAAGGCCCACTGAAGCATCTGGTTGAGCCACTGTTGGGGACGGGATATGGCAGCAGGGGATATTGGAGCTGGTCCACCGGCCAGTTCCTGTGCTATGTAGATGTGTAATACACACCAGCACAGTATATACTGTGCAGAGTGTGTGACTGTTGATGCAGTATTTATTTAGGTGTTGAAGGTGAAATGAATCTCTGCCATTTCCCTCTGAGCTAAATCTTTACCTGCTTCTGCAGCTGAAAGCTAACACTGATTCTCTGCAGCATGGGAACCTCCTCCTGGCACAGTGGGTGGATTTTTCCTGGATTTTGGGAGAAGAGCCCTTTCCCTTCCTCACCCCCTAATGCAACACTTACTCCCCCTTATTCCTCTTCTCGCTCACTTTTTGCCCTCATTTCCAAAGTCTGGTGGGGCAGTCACTGCTCTGCCCCTTTCCCTTGTTTTTCGCAGCTGTTTTGGAGCCCAGTGGGTGGCTCGGGACAGAAACCTGCCCAGCCCATGGAAGCCATAGAAACACTTCCTATGGGGCTGATAAAAGCAGGGTGGTGTTTCTCTTCCTTCTTTTTTTCCAGAAGCCAAAATAGCCCTTTCCAGTGCAGCAGGCACATCCACCACCGAGTCACCTCAGCACAGTACCTGCAAATCCTCCTGGATGGCAATGATCCAGAGGAGGCAGTCAGGCTGCTGCTCTTCCCCAGAATGCACAGGTGAACTGGGAGCAGTGGTACTGGGATTGGTGGGGCCACTGAGAGCATCCCTCAAGGCAGCACTTTCCTTAACCTGTTGATCTCAACCCTTGCCTGCTGGGCTCTTCTCAAAGGTCCTAAACAAAGCCCATCCTTCATTTGGTAATGTGGCTGCATTTTTTTTGAAGAATGGAGAGTTTTCTTCATAAATCACTTTTTTCACCAAACTAAGAGGGAAGAGAAGGGGAGGAAGGCAAACCCCCCAGCCCTTGTCTTGGTGGCTTGTCATGCCTGCCTTTAATTGACAGACCTTGTTATTAATGTTTTCCAGCCGCCTCTCATCCACGGCTCAAACCTCCCTTTTAAAGCCCTGTCATGTTAAAAATTGACATGTGTTGACTTTGGCCTGGGAGAAGCCAGGCCCTGGCTGTAGGTAGGAACTGCATGTGTTTAGTCTGGCTTACATTTTATTTTCCCCTTTCATCAAATTAGTTCAGCTGTATTTTTTTTTCTGAAGGAAAGAAAAGAAAAGAAAAACTGTTTGACAATCTGAGGCTCTGGGTTAGAATTGCAGCATTGAATTGAAACAACGAAAAATAGCTTACAAATGTGGGCTGCGTCAGGCTGTGTGGAGATGGGGCCACTGGAGCAGGGATGGGAAAAGCCATTGCAAGTAAACACTATCACCAAGGACATGAACAGATTCCTCCTGCAACCCCATAGCCCTGGCTGCTTGTCTGATTTATTCCAGTTGTGGTTGGTGCATTCAGCCTTGCTAAAATTAGTGCTGTCCTGACTGCAGCAACCTTTTCCCCCCCTTCTAGCTCAGCCTGGTCAGCAGCCTTGCTGCAGGCACTGCAGTGCCCCACCCCAAAGCTCAGCCAGGGATGTGCTGCAAGCCCATAGAGTTACTATTGGGCTGGACTGGAGCTAGAAAGCCAAGGAAATCCTGCTTCTTGCCCACTAAATGTCTGGAATTAGGAGCTATGTGATGCATTTCTTTGGGATCACAGTTAAGATCCAAACTGCATCCATCAGGGATGCTCCTGGCTATGGATGTGGAATGGAGATGTTCCCAGATAATGGGGAGAGAATGGCCTGAACCCTGTCCCAGGGTTTTACCTACAACTTAGTGCCTCACTGTGAGGGGCATCTGGTTCACTCTTGGTGTATTTCCCCAGGTGCTTTAGAGTAAAATGCACCCAAAATATCTGTGGGATTCAATTAACACATAGGAAGGAGGTCTTCCCAGCCCCAAATCACTGAGAATCAGGGAAGCACCAGCTGCTGTTTCGGTGCCAAATGGAAAGAAATAGCTGAAACCTCAGGGAGTTACTATAATGTGATAGTGTCACCATCCTGTCTGCACTAAATCCAACCCTGCTCTGCCTGGGGCAGACGGGGCATCAGCCTGGGGCTGGAGACAGTGAGGGGGAAAGCCCCAGGACGGGCTGCTAAGACGTTCCATGGGGATAAGGGGGAACACCACTCCCACTCCCTCAGGAGCGTGGCCATGGCATCTCCCCATGCCCATATCAGAGCTCTTCCTGTGGTGCCTGTGGACATAAAAGCAATGGGGCCCAGCATCTGCTACTTGGTTGATGCCATGTCCCTGCAGAGCCAGTGTTGCTCCAGCAAGGAATGACTTCCCTATCACACCCATTAGTGCAAGTGAAGTGGAAAAAAAAATAGAGAAGGATCTTCATTTGCCCTGGGGCAAGTTGTGGACAACCTGTCTTTGCTTCTTGGAAGGTCATGCAGATGAATCCTGGCTTAGTATCTCCCTCCATAGCAATTCCCCTGAGTCCCTTTTTTCTGTGTCTTGTGATGGTGTTCCTGTGGGGCCCATGGGTTGCCCACCAAATAGCTCTGTATCCTCAGTGCCCACCAAAACTGCCAAACCCACCATCCTGGCAGTCCCAGGACCCTCAGTCTGGATTATATCCCCATTTCTTGACTGTATAGGCAGACAAGAAGAGGTCCCATCTGTGATACTGGCTGCCCCATAAGTGTAATTGGAAACTGGAAGCGGCTGAAGGGTTCCTGCCTCCCTGATGGACCCATAATGGAAGCCATGCACCCATGGAAGTGTAAAGAGATTTGGCACCAAGACATCATCTCCCCACAGCCATGATCCTTTCTGAAAAGCCCGGCTGGGCAGTGCGCCCATACACGTGAGGACCTGACTCCTCATGGGGGGCTGAAATATTTTCTAACAGTTACTTTTGTAACATTAGTGAAATCAAAGCAAAACGTGTCAAAATTCCCATTAAGACACATTTAACTTCCCTTGTTTCAAGACAAAGTGCCTTTGCCTGGAGGCAGGTTTTGGGTTTGCTGCATGGCCGTGGGAGACTATTGGATTACAGGCAGCCCTGAACCAGAGTTTGCTCTCTTTGGGGTAAAGGGTTTTTCTAATCAGGATCAGTTTAATTCTGTTATCTGAATTATTAACTTGGCTCTCTTTCTGACCTGTGCAGGAAGGAGGTGAGGGAAAGGAGACTGTTGCTGGAGGAGGAGAGGTGAGAGGGGAGAGTGTCTGAGCCCCAAAGGGCAGAGTCTCTCCCTGTCTGGGACCTGCTCTTTGCACTGGAAAAACTCTGTGTTCATGTTCTAGATGATGATGGATGATGGAATATGTGAAGGCCTCCAAGGGCTTTGCAGCTACAGGTTAACCCTCACTGCCTGGCCCTGCCATAGGTGAGCATCAACCTGATTTACTGGTGGGGAAACTAAGGCACAGGGCAGAGACCAGGGATGTGGAGTAAAGCTGCCTCTGTCTGCAGAGATGTAAGATTAATTCCTCATTAAGTGAAGGAGACGGCAAAATCCCTTCTTTCCTCCTGGAAGAAACAGCATCTCTGCATCCTGGTTCATATATCAGGGGAGACTGGGTCTTACCACATCCTTGCTTTGAAAAGGATACTTTCTACCCCTTCCCTTTTTTTTAATTTCCTTTTTTTTTTCTGCCCCAGGAGTGAGGGCGTGCATGGAAATTTGAAGGAAGTTTTTTCCATATTATTCCTCTAATGTCCTGACCCCCTGTGTCACAGGTTTCATCTGTGGTCCCCATTCCCAACTGGATCTGTGCTCTAGACATACACAGTTGTACAACTTTAAGCCCAGATCCCTCAGGAAGTATCTTGGCTGTCTAACCTGCTCATAGGGCAGCAGCAGGAACAAATAACATTGGGTTCTGCTGGTGGCATCATAAGGAGAGTGTGAAGGGGAGTGTTAGTGTGGTGGTGCTGGGAAGGGCTGGCCCTGGATAAAGGGTCTGGGCAATGCATCTTGCATGGCCAGTGAGTGAGGTTTGGGTTGTCTGCACCTCTGACCAGCATGAAACCAGGCTGGATTGAGACATCAAAGGAAAGCAGGTGCTTGCTCCTGTGGGGAGCAGCCAGCTCTGTTGCCTGAGTGTTCCCAGGCGGTTCCTGAAGACGAGGATAAAGTTGCTAGCATGAGGATGACTCCAGTTTTCTTTCACCTTTGCAATTCAGGGGAAGAGGGGAACCTCACTTCAGCCCATAAGCTGGATACCTGCCTGTCCAAGGGGGCACCAAGGCACTGAAAATGAGAGAACCCAGGCACAGGTTGGTGTGGTCAGGATTGGCCAGACAACCAAGGCACTGGTATGGTGGCTAAGGTTTACAGGAGCACATAAGGAGTCCAGTGCATCTGATTTAAGCTTTGGTGAGCAAATCCACAGGCAAAGGCACCCATCATGGGATGATGCTGCACCTGAGCTTCACAGGCGCCTGTGGGAAGTGCTACAAAAAGCAAAAAATAGCAGAATACATTAGAGGAGATAGAAAGAAAGTGGCAGGTGAAGCCACTGCTTGAAGTGAGTACCTGGGAGTCTAGACCTGATCTGGAAAAGAGAAAAGGTAATTACTTCCCACTGCCTCTAAGGATGTGACAGCCTGCAAGGAGAGGGGTGGTCAGGAGATTGCCAGGTTAGTGGTGGGAGCTCAGGAAATCCTGCAGCTGAGCTGGCTGGTGGGCTCACCTGTAATGGGCACCCTTTGAAAATCCCAAGCTTTTTCTTGGGCTGATAACATCTGCCCTGCAGCTGAACTGCAGCTGAACTTCTAACTGCTGCTGAAGAGCACTTCCAGGGCACTCTAGATTGAAAAAGCAGCATGGTGCATCCTCTCCCTCATGCTGATGTGAATGTGGCTCCCCAGCTCCTCAGGTATGTTCATCCTGCAGCAAGAGATAATTCAATGAGACCTTCCTCATCCCATGGCAGTGAGACACTTCCACTTAATAAACTCTCTGACTCTGATTACCGTGGCTCAGACCATGGTCATTCCAAGGTCTGAGCCCAGGTAGGACTGAGGCGTTGGGAAAGCTGTGGAAAATGGATGAGCCGTAAAAGATCTGAGGGATCCTTAAAAGATCTACTGCTTAGTTGTGTCTTACTGGGATTTTATAAGGTTTCCTTAATGCCCATGAAGAACAAGAGAGTTTCAGCCTGGTACATGAAGGGTACCCAGCCTATTAGAATTGAGGATAAAGGAGCTTCTTGTTCCCTGGTTGGGTTAGTCTTGGAGTGGGATCAGGGAGATCCAGTACAGAGTAAGGGAGAGATTTGAACAGCACTGGGTCTGGGCTATCAGTGATGGGAAAACTGCAACTGGACTCATACTGGTGAGCATGGGAGGGTCCCAAACATGGCACAGCTCATCTCCAGGGGGATGGAGGCTGACATGATGCTTTTGGCTTTGTTCCTTGCTGGCATAATCAATCTTTTGCAAGAGATGCTCTCTGCTCAGTGTTCTGACGTTATCTCATCCCCACTGTCAAGTGCGGGCTGAAAAAATGTTCCAGCACTTTAATTTTCAGCCACTTAAACCCAGAGCATCTTTCAAGCCTTGGCTCTCTGCTTCCCTCTGCACTCATGTCTCTTTGCTAAGGAGAAGCTATTGCATAGGGAATTCAGTCTGTGTCTTTGATGTCCTGCCCCTGCAAGGTAGTCATTTCTCTGTGGCTTGTTTTGGTCTATAGAGTCCTTTAGGTTCTCTGTGTCAGAGATGATCTCTTCCCTCCTGAAACAGGAGCTGATGGTTGCATGTCTGAGCCCAGGAACCCCTTGGACTCTGACTCTTGGATTCTGAATCCTGGAATCCCCTTTCCTGGCTTCCTTAACCTGATAGAGTCAACAGACTGGCTCTTTTCCTGGGCCTCAGTTTTTTCCAGAGAGGGCAATTCTGAGGGGATACTGCTGTGGGGTGTGCTAGTTTCCATTTGGGATTAAGTTTAAGATTGTTGAGGTTTTGAAGTGCAATGCTTATGAGTTGGTTGATGTTGAGAGCCAATGCTACTTTGAGTCACTGCTGGGACTTGTGCCATGGAGTTGCTGGAGCCCTTTTTATGTGAGGTGCCAGCTAGGGTGGCACCTCTTTGAACACCTTCTCCAACATCTCCTAATCCAGTCCAAATATCCTGAAGTCCTTTCTCCTTTTCTGGAAAGAGGCCAAGGAGATGGGAGATGACAAGAGCTCAAGTCAGGGGAGCTTTCACCCTCTGGCATGAGCTGCTGAACATGGATGACAAGGATGGCACTTCACAGGGCTCTCAGCTAGGACAGCCCACAGCCACCCTCAGCAGCTGTCCAACACCTCCCCAGTGCTTCAGCAGTGCTTCTTCCCCAGGGAGCCTGGTGCCACCTCAAGCCCTGTCTTGCAGCTACTCCTGGTGAGCACAGATTTTGTCTGCAGTTCCTGCCCAGGCATTTCATGGTGTGCTGCCACCCACCCATGGGAAAGGGACCTTCTCCCAGCTGGGATTGGGCAGAGCTGTGAGCAAACCCACTGGGCCTCCAAAGCTGGCTGATGCCACCTCCTCTCACCCCAGGGTACCTCACCAAAATAGCTGCTATAGAAAGAGTTTTGTTGACTTTTTTCTTTTCCTTTTATTTTTCTTTCTTTTTTTCTTCCTGTGCTCAAACTTCCCCAGACCTCCTCAGAAGGCCCTGGCATATCATTCTAGAGATGTGGCATAGGAACCTTGGTTGCAAAATATATCCGGCATGGCAGTTGGTAGTGTTGTGCAATCTCCATCAACTTACGGAAACCACTGTGAGATACTATTAAAGAGGGACTCAAGCCCCATCCATCACTCCAGCCTCAGTCACATACCCCACTGTCAGGCAGAAGGGCACAGGCAGTGCAGGGGATGTAGGCACCAGGAGAGCTTTCCCTTTTGTTGGTTCTCTTTTGTGGGGGCAGATGGGTTATGACCTCTCTTCCGGCACACTTTGTTTTTCAGACCAGATCTGTTGCATTGCCACCAATGTCCTACCATTAGATGTTCCCCTTCCGTGTCGGTGCTGCTGTTTTCATGCCATTGGTCAAAATCTGGCTGATTGTGAATGGCCATGGAAAGCTCAGCAGGGAAACATAGCAAGGGTGATGGTTATAGTAGTCCTGAGAGACCAGATGTGGGATGGGAGCAGGAAAGTTGCTGTTCAGATCTCAAGTTTCCTTTTTCTTAACCCAGCAGAGACCTTCCCACAGGCTCTGTGGCCCAGCTGTCCCCTGTGGCAGTCAATGTAATGTGCTCAATCACACTGTCCTAGTGTGGGACAGCCTGTGTCATATCTGACCCAGCAAGAATGTGTGGCAGCCAGAGACCCTGGTATCTACCTTGCAGAAGGATGTTGTATGGGTCAGGTATGCTGTGGGACTCAAGCCCAGAATGAGAGAAGGGGATTGCAGGTGCTGGCAGGAACAAGGGCATCCATGCTGCTCCTACACAGCTGTCTGGCTTTTTTCAAATGAAAGGGAATCCTTCAAACGGGCAACTCCAAATGGAAAGCAGCACTCCATCTGCCCTGTGCAGAGAGGTTCCTGGAGGCAACAGCTGGGTTTGGGGCGTCCCGCTCCCATCTTCATCTCTGTTCTCTGGGTTTCTTCCTAGATGCCCTCTCAAGTAAGTGGGGCTTTGGCTGATGAACCCTGCTCAGCCTAGTCAGCTTTTTATCGCCATGGCTTTATTGCACAGCTCACTGTCTCCTCCCAGGATGCCTCAAGTCCTTCTCTCCTCTACAGGCATATTAAATCACTGAGGCCTGCCCAGGAGAAATTGCCACTGCTCCATTACCCTGCTGTCAGCATCCGCTGCACTTGTGAGAATCAGGCTCTGCATCAGAAAATAATAAAGGCAGTATTACGAGCAGAGGGGAGAGGAGATTAAAAAATGCTGTTTAAAGATCCTTCTGGTCCCCATGTTGTTTATTGCACTTCGTGACTTTGGGTTATTTTTGTTGTCACTGAAGTTGGACTTTTAATTTTCCTCTGATCATCAAATGACTGCCTTGTAATTTCCCTATGGCTTCAAGGGTTTTAAAAGTCTGTTTTTAAAAATACCTGTTGCTCCCCAAGAAAAAGCTAGTGATGTTTTCTCTGCTAGTTGGAGTGTTAATTAAATCCTTTGTTTAGCCCAACCACTGATGTGTTGTACACTGAGTCCAGCCCTAGGACTGAGCCAGACTCATGGTGGCAGTGACAGAGCGGCTTGGGGGGGCCGTTTTGTCCCAGTTCTGTTCTTCTTGGGATCTTGCTGTCACTCCCATGTTTATCCACGACTTTTTTTTTTTTTGGACATGATTTACTTTCCAGGGTGTCTTGGTCAATTTTCACCCTTAATGCCTTTGACTAATGAGCCTGTTGAATTTCACAGAATGATTTTCATGCACTGACATGTTTGTGCTGTGGGTTGGCAGCACTATAAAGGGAAGGTATTTAAGTCTTCCAGCCAAAACTGCCATCTCCTCTACCCTCATGCCAAATGCTTTATCTGTGATAGGGTTTTTTGTTGTTGACGGTGTTTTTTTAATTAATAACCAGCATACATAAATCCCATGAGATGCAGAAGTGGTGCCAGGTGATGGGTTTTGGGATGGTGGGGCTGTAGGGGCTCATGGAAGCCCTGGCCTGGAGAGCATGTGGTGTCCAGCATAGACATGGTTGCTGCTGGGTGCTGCCTGCCTTGATGGCAGAGCTCATGTCTGTACAGGTGGGTTTGTGTTACACCTCCATAACCAAGGGGGAAAAGGCTACCTGGGGTGGTTTAACTCATTTTTTTGCAGTGCAAGTCCTTGTCAAGCCTGGAGAGTCTCACCAGTGTGATTCTGGGATCCATCACATAAGCAGGTCTGCCTGCAGCTCCAGGGCTGGCATTACTCCAGCTGGCATGGCCACAGGAAAGGGGGATCAGTCTTAAAGATGTTGGCTGGAAACAGGTCCTGGAGGGCTCCAGACTGAGAGAGCAGGACTTTTATCGTTGCTAGATCAGCTCAGCCCTTGCTTTGCTTAGTCAGGTCCTGCAAACCACCAAGGATGGCTCTCCTCACCGCTCTGGAGAGCCTGCCCATGGCCACACACTCATCCTGTCAGCAGCAAGAAGGAGCAGGTAGATGTAAGAGCCATGTTTTGCACAGCACTCAGGCACGGGGGTGATGGCAAACCCCATTGATGTGAGGGCCTGGTGGAGAAAGATGGGCCATGACAGATGTACTCGCTGGCTTCTACACAGCAGAGCTGCTGCAGGCACTGCTGGCGTGCCCTGGGCATATCGCCTGAGATGTGAGTGCAAGAGGACCTGTGCTGTGCACACACCCAAAAAGGGAGAGGGGAGGTGAACACCCATGGCAGGTGCAACTGCTTCATTTTGGTTTGTCATCCCCTCTTCCCCCACTCTGCTCCCCGGGGGTTAGTGAAGGCAGAGCACTGCCACCTTCTCAAAGGCAAAGATGTTGCCTGGCTTCGCTGGAGATGAGCCCAGGTCCAGCTCCTGCTCCTGTCCCTCTGCTGCCTGAGTGCCACTATGGTGATTGGCTAGTGGGGAAAGAACAGACTATTGCATCTCCTCTGCTCTATCCCTCCTTCTCCCTCCTCTAAGCCCCAGGGAGCCAGGTTTGGGACTCCCCCAGCAACAAGTCATGCTGGCATCAGAGATTAAAATTTTATTTAAAAAAAAATAATTCTACATGTTTCTAAAGAAAGCTTCAGACTGAGCTTTCCCAGCTGGAGTGTAGGGGACGGTTGCTTTGTAATCACTCCCAGCTTACTGTTGAAAACATCTTGGTCAGATTTTTATCAGCGCCTGAACAGGAACAGCCTTGGAGGACTGTCTCTGGGGAGATTAGGTGGTTCCCTAGTGCAGAGTGAGACGCTGCTGCCCAGCTGGCTGAGGTGCATTTTAGGTGACAGTGATTTGATGTCTGGCTGGGGACTGGCATCCCTGGTGTTTTATGGCAGAGCCAGGGGCTTATCCTGCTTGGAGAAGGTCTTTAGCTTTTTGGGTGATGCCCACACCACAGTGGGTGTAAGCATGGAACTGGCTACTGCTCATGGTGTCAAGGAAGGGCTGGGGATGCCCAGAGGCAGGTGGGATGAGTTTACCCATCCTTGGAATGGTGTGAAAAGAGAAAAGAGCAAGAAGGCTCAGGACTGCCCTGTGGGGAAAGAACTGATGGTGGGGCTGAGACTTGAGCTGTGTGGAGACCTGACAAGGAGAAGTATGTCCTGCAGAAACGGGGCCAAGGTGAGATGAGACGGTGTGGGGAGAGCCGGACTGAAGGCAGTGGTTTGACCTATGGTGTTGTTTCTAAACAGCTTTGGGACTAAGGTGGGTCCCAAGAAGGTTACAGCATCCCTCAGGGACAGTGATTGGGAACGGGAGAGGAACCTGCACACGAAGAGGTGGATGTGAGGAGCAAGAAACCTCTGGTGCAGGCTGGGTTGGATGTACAATGGGCAGGGAGACTGAGCCAGTCCCCTGGAGGTGAGCCTGGGAGTGGGTCTTTAGTGGTGGGAGGGAGGGAGGGAAGGTTGGAAGGCAAGGGGAATGAAGGGCCTGTGCCTACCAGGCATTCAACACAGGTATGCAACCCCAAACCCTGCAGGCATGAACCCTCCGCCTGGCTGATGCTGCTGGAGAGTCTGCTAGATGTTCTTCATGGAGAGTGACTGGCCCACGAGCCCAGGCACTAAGCTGGATGAGTTGGCTGGCACTCCCCAAGGCATCAATGCCGACGTTATCTCCCACAGCCAGGGTTTGTGTCACTCTTTCCCTCTGCTTTCACTGTCCTGTTCTCTTCCATATCCATATAGAACACAAGCACTTTGCTCCAGCAGTAGAACAAACACAGGGGAAGGGGGAGAGCAAGGCCATGGATCGCACCAGCTCTTGGCCACCTGGGCAGTGCTGGTCACTGGGCTGGAAACACTGAGCTGCACTCAGGGTTTCCAGTAAGGCCGTGGCCGTGGCGGGGGGGCAGGGATGGGGGCAGGAAACATGCAGCAGGCAGCAGGAAGCTGGCTGCCGCGCCGCCCGGCATTCCTGCGCGCTGGAAACCCGAGTCACGCTTCCTGCGGCGTGCCGGGACTGCCTCCACCCCAAGCAGTGCCTGCCACTGGGCTAGATGCAGCCCTGGGGCTGTAGGGCCCCTGCTCTTGGGGATGGGATCAAGAGGTGCTCAGTGGCTTCAGTCCTCAGTGTGGGATGCAGCCCAGCAGTTCCCCTCGGGATGCTCCAGGCACAGGTCCAAGCTGAGGTACCTCTAGTGATGATTGAGCCCCAACAGGGACATGGTTATGACATAGTAAGATGACAGCTAAGCACCACAGTAGACAGCACATGCGTGTTTTAGATGACTTCAGTGTGGAAATGAGCAGTGCCTCATGGCAGTGAGTCCCAGACAGAGCCCCATTCCCCCATGGCAGTGCCCTGTGGCTCCTCTCACATCTCGGACTCGTCACAACACATCTCCTCTGTGCCACACACCCATGTTGCACAAAGAGATCCTGTTTCCACGTGCACCTCTGCTTTGCACCTCCTGAGGTCTGGCCCTGGTGAAACCTGAGCCACTGTGTGTTAGGACAATTGGCAACAGACTCATCCCTAAAGGATGGTGTTGTTTCCCCTCTTTCACCCATATGTAGCCTACAGCAAGGCCATGGCCAAGAGCAGGGCTTGTTACTATATCCCCTCCAGCTTTCCCCATTTCCTCCTGCCTAACCTGCTGCTGGCAATCCAGGCAGGGGGACCAGATTTTGGGCTTTTCTCCCAAAACCTCTTCCACACCTATGCTTTCAGTTATTTCCTGTGTTAAGGTACTTGTGTTTTAGCCAGAAGGACCTCAACTGATCAATAATTATTGTGATTCTCTTTGCTTTACTTCTAGATCTCTGTGATTCCCCCTTGCTTATGTTCATAGACAGTTCCATTAATCCATGTGCTGATTAAACAAGTCTGGGCTCTGTGCTGGCACAACAGTGCATCTCCAAGAGGGCTACCAGCTTTGTTATGCTCTGACAGCTGAGTGGGTGAGTTCAATCTTTGTCCAGGTGCTAATGTCTGAGCTTACTCTTGTTCCAGTAAACCCATCCCGTGGTCAAGTTCTGGTTCATTTCGCCTGGCATCCTGCAGTCATGCAAAGCCACTGCTGCCCCTGGTTGCAGCATTACTGCTCTGTTGTCCTGTCCTTTCTTTCAGCATGAAAAGATTCTCACCTTTCTTTCAGGTGAGAGTTCTGTCTCGTTTTGATATCCATTGTGGATGGCGCTGAGGGCTGTCCATGGCAGTGTGAGCAGTGGGATGGCTGCAGGAGCCCCTGCTTTATAGCTGAGCTAGCAAAACAGTAAAGTAGACGGGCACAGGTGATGAGAAAAGTCCCATTGGGCAACTTTTGGGATAGGAAGAGGCTTGCACTGTAGGTATTTGAAGCTAATATGTGCCAGCGTGGCTTAAGTGTGCAAACTGGAGCAACTGAAGCCCCACAGTTCACAGCAGGAGAAAATAAAATATTCTCAATGATTATTATTAGTCCAGTGCCAAGACTCTCTAGAACAAGAAAACTTATTTTTCTGTTTTCTCTCATTCCAGTACAGCTCTAACTTAGCCTGGAGTTTAGGACAAGTGTCCTCACTGCAGAGTTTTTCCAGCACAGCTCTGCCATGGAGAGGGTCAGTGCTTCAGCCTGCAAACCCCTAGTGCATTTTCCTTGAGAGTCCTTGTGCAGGCAGCATAAGCCTGGCCCACCAGTGATCTACAATGCCTTGGCTGCCTTACACAGCACACCTGGATGCAGACTGCCCCTTGTTGGAAAGCCAAGCTCCAATTGTGACCTTCACCAAGCCCCCTGAGCACAGCACAGCCTATGGGATTTGATGGCTTTGAAGTGGCTCACAGCAAACCAGTGTGAGCGTGGTCCGTGTGTCCCAGCAACCTCTGTCCAGCAGCAAGCCCCACTTGATAAGAAACCCCCACAAAACCAGCTTTCCCATGGCCGATCTCCCCCCGTGGAGGGACCAGCCCTGTGCCAACCTGCCGCTCGCTGTAGGAAGCGGGAGCGCGGCTGGCGGCTGCGGTTTCCCACGCGGCTGCTTTCCCAGCTGAGATTGCAGGGTTGGAGTAATGAGTTACCCAGCCCTCCGAGGAGAGAAGGGACCACAGCAGAGCCAGCAGGGTTTCCAGGGAAGGAAATCCCAGCGCTTCGTGAGCTCCACATAATCACAGGCAGCAAGGAGCAGGAAGCACTTGTTAGGAAGAAGCAAGGAAACAGAGCCACTGCCTCGACCCAAGCACACTTTTTAGGACCGGAAAGTGGGAGTAGGAAGGCATAAAAGTGCTTTGAGCTTTCACACAGGGTTGCAAAGGGCAAAGGGTAAGGGGAGAGGGAACAAACACCGGCAGAGCTCTCGAGCAGGGGGCAGCCAGTGTGTGCGTGCTGCGAAGGGGACTTCACGGTGGAGCTGCTAATTAAATAAGAAAGGCTCGTCTCCATGCTTGTTAGGTTAACTCAGCAGGGATATTGCAAAAGCAAATTCCTCCCAGCAAGCGTAATTAGGGGGCCGGAATTCCTCCAGTTCCTTGCCCTCCCTGCAAATCCTGCTAAAGCCATCAGGTGAGGACACCGGGTGAGGGGGGAACACGCAAGTCCTGTGCAATAACAACCCCCCTCCCAGCATGGCAAGGATTTCAAATCAAGCTTTGACATTTTTCTCTCTGATTATTCCAGGGTGGAAAATACACGTTCAACAAAACAGGCTCCCTCTCCGGGCTGGGTCGCAGGGCTGCTTCCCCCAGGACAACACACTCATGTTGGAGGTGGAAAGAGGACTGTGAGAGGTCTGGGTAGGGCACCAGCAGCTTCCAGCCCACAGGATTTGGGAGGTGTCCGCTCACAGCACGGTGGTCCTGGATGGTGCTGCTGACTCATCGGTGATCTGCTTCATCTTCCTTGCCAAGAGGTGCGTGGCTCTAACCCAGCACATCGACACAACGGGACGCTTTGGGGTTTGCCTGGCACATTGTGGCATGTGCTGTTGTGCTTGTGCCAGTGCTGCCTATGCAGGCAAAGGAGGATGCTCGCAGGGGGCAGCGTGTGAAGATGTGTCTTGCCTGGCACTAGGGTACACAAGGTATGTCTGCGAACAGGGGCAGTGGGAGTTATGTGGCATGGATGGAAAGGGAGAGCCCAGGGCTGGCTGGAGGGGATGGAGGGCATGGATGGAGGGTGAGGGGTTGGGAGAGGAAATGTGGGGGGAGGAGAAAGGGTGAGACTGGGACCTTAAAGAGCAATTAGTCAAAGCTGAGTTGTTTTTCTAAACTCTTAATGAAAACAAAGAGTAGGGCATGGCCCAGATGGTGCCAGGGGATCAAATAAATGTCGCACTCAGGAAGCAGCTGCTACTGGGAATGTTTCCTGCCAGCCCTGCTGCTGCTCACAGCCGCTTTTATTATTTGTTATTTTTCAGGACTGCAGCTGGGGTTTCCCTCCAGCTGTGTGGAAATATGCTTAAGGCTGGTCCATGTAAAGGGCCTGCTAGGGCTGGTCCCTGGCCTGTGGCAGTGGGCAGCTCCAGGACATGCCACCTCCCTGCCCAGTAACTGCAGCCACCCTTCTCCATGGCAGGGCCTCTGATGGAGAGGTGTCATACTCCAGCTCCCACCCAGCCTGGTTCTGCAGCCCCCCAGTTCATACATTGCCTTTATCTTGTGTAGGGTTTTATCCAAGGGCAATAACCTATTTCCTTGCCTAACCCAAGCATCTGCTAGTGGGAGTTCAGCCTCTCTCTGCTCCATGTTGTTTTTGTTGTGAATGATCAGAATCAAAAAATTAGACAAAAATGAACATTTTGGATGTTGTTTTCACCTGCCTTCTGGTTTTTGAAGAGAGCAAGAAGTTTTTTCACCACTAATTCCAAGGGCTATAATCGCGTTTGGTTTTAGATAAAAAATATACATGATAACCAAACCAGAGTTCTCCCCACTCCAGCAGCTGAGATTTAAGAAAAACACCAAACACAGCCAGACCACCTCACTAGCCATGAGCTGGCAGCCATGCAAGCTGGCAAAGGGTAACTGAGAAGGGACTTGTGTTCCAATCAAATTGTGGAGGCTGCCGTTCCTTTGATGGAGAGGATGGTGGTTGATTGGAGCGGGATTGTGTTCTGTCCCCCATGCTGGCTGGTCTCATCCAGTCCACCAGCACCCTTAGACTCCCTTTTTTTGGGACACAAGAGCCCTGACTGTCTCAGGTACCCTTCTCTGTGCACATCAGTTATGAAAGTTCTGATTGTGCCAATCCCACAGTTTTTCCGGGCTTTCCAAGCCCAGAAAATGTGTGTGCAAAGAGTTGACCTGCTAGAGAAAGGGGCCTGTTAGTGCTACCGCAGAAGGAAAGAGCAGGGCATGTGCTCAACCCTTTATTAGCCAGCAAAGGCTCTACATGGGGCTGCACTTTTGTGTCACTAAATGGTTGGGAAACCTGCACTGTGTAGGGCAGCTGCTCCCAGATTAATGTACTTTTAAACATAAGGACCATGGTGGTTGGTGTATGTTCAAGTACTCTATTGGGAGATCTGATGCAGGAACCACTGAGGTCCCTCCTGAGGAACCATGTGTGAGCTTCTGCCCCTTGCTTTTAATACATGTAAAAATAGGTCAAACATGCAATGTTCTGGTACAGCCTGGTCTTTGAGGATCTCATTTTCCACCTAAGCCCTTCTCTCTATGCCCAGGAATACGAGCATGGCCACTTTGCTGAGGCTCGTGGCTGGCTTTCCCCTGGTGTCCCCATGCAGGTTGGAGTCGGATACCTCTGAGCATGCTGGGCTGCTCAGAGATGGGGATTGCCCCAGACAAGGTATGAGGGTTGTGTTAGTTCCCAAACATCAGGAAGGAGCTTGGCAAAAGGAAGCAGCCATGGAATAGTCAGCATTGACTAGGATGGTAGGTAACTTCTGCATGCCCGGGGTTTGACAGCACAGCCCCAGTGCTGTGGTCCAGAGTACTGGCAGGGCAGGAGTGTTTCGCTATTGAGCCATGTCCCAGGAGTTTTGCTCCAGCCAAACCCTTGGCTGTGGCCATTGTGACAATTTGGAGATGCCCACTGGGGGTTTTGGGCTGGGTCAGGGTGGGGGGCTGTTTCCCGGCTGTGATGGGCAAGGCTTTGCCAACTCATGCTGGAGACACCACTTCCCTGCCCGTCATAGCATGTCCTGGGATTTGTGGTTACGTCCTCAGAGCTGTTTGATCCACTAAAATCACAACTGATCAAAGGGGCACTTTACGAGAACAAAACACTGGGTGACTTCCTCCAGTGGTGCCAAAGGCAGTCCTTTGGAGGCGAGATACAAGAAAAGAAGAAATCTTTTAACTGCTGAGTGTCTTGGCTTCTCAGAATAGCAGCTTCTGTGGGACAGCTCTGCTGTACAGTCCAGACAAGAGCCTAGTGAGTGAAGTTTTTTTAAAAGAAGTTTGTGTGTATATATATATATATATTTGTGTTCTGATAGATGACTTTGTATTTCAGCTTGTACACACACATCTTAAAAAATTTAAATTCCTACATTTCCAGGCTTGTAAGCAAGCTTGGCTGGAGCACTTAACTCAAAAGCAAAAGCCGTCAATCATTCATCTACTAAAAAAGTGCAAAGCAAAAGCCCAACAGGCCCATCAGTTTTGGGGTTTGCACATCAGTTGAGAGAGGGAAATGATGCCAAAAGTGGGGCCAGTCTCCAGACCCCCATTCCCTCTGATCCCATGTTTCTTTTGATGAATTTTGCTTTTAACATAAGACAATGCACTCAAACACATGGTGGGATTCTTGGGTTTGTTCTGTACAGAGCCAGGAGTTGGATTCAATGGTCTTTGTTGGTCCTTTCCAACTCAGTATATTCTGCAATCTTATGATTTAATTATTTTTACTTGGTCAGCAGAAGAAAGAGAAAGCTAGTGACATCTGTCCTGCAGTAATAAGCATGCAGTGGTGGCCACACACTGTCATTCTGCCTGAGGCACTGGGAGTGCCACCAGCATGGGAAGAAGCTTGTCCCAGGTAGGTGCTGCCAGGCTGCATCTCGGCTACAGACTGCCCCATGGGCCATGTGCTGGGTGATTCTCCAAAGCTTCCACACTCTTTTTTTTGACCGATCTAGTGAATTGGGAGGTTTGCTCTTGAACAGAGACTGTGTTGAGCATCATTTCTGGAAGCTGGAACACCCTCTGGGATGGTTGCAGCAACCCTAAGAGCCTCAAGAGTAAATGGGATGGGCTTTTCAGAGGGACTGTATAAGAGCGACCACCACTCCAAAGGGAGCTCAGCTAGAGCTTAGGGACTTTACTGTGCTCATCTGTATATTACCAGAACATCCAACTGCTGAAAACTGAATTGGCCCCACCACACAGGAGTGGGAGGAGATGGGCTGAGAGTGGAAAGTTACCATTAAAGAGGGCTGGGCAGAGGGATGCTCCCCACCCACCCTCCATGCTCTGGAAAAAGCCTGCTCCCCAGGTAGGGGAGGAAGCTGGCAGTGATGATGTGGTCCGGATGTCACTGTGCAATCAGGGAGGTTATTTATAGGTCACTAATTGATTAGGGCAGCCACAGCAGGAGGAAATTACTTTCAATAGTGACAGAAAACTGCAGTGCCCAGCCAGCTTTGGAGAGGTCTTGGAGAGCAGAAAGTCCTGAAACAATCAGAACACTTTGGAAAAAGGTATTTCCCTGTGATGGTGCCTGACTTGGGGTATAGCCTGAGGACAAGGTGCACACCTCCCTGTGCTGTTTGTGGGGCCCTCATGGTAGCACAGAGCTGTCTTGGTCTGGGAAGGCCCATGGACAGGCTGGTGTCTGTAGTCTGTGCTGGGGAATGAGATGGAGCTTTTGGCTCCCTTTGTAGTCATCTCCCAAGGGACTTTCTATCTCTTCTGAGCTTCAGTTAGAGACTTTGTCCCCACAAGGGGCCCTCTTGATTAATTAATTAAAAGCTGATAAATAGAACTGATATGAGCTCAGAGAATGCCTTAAATGCCAGCTGACATCCTCCTAGGTGGGATGCTTTTTTCCCTTGACTTCTTGAAAGACATATGTTCTCTCCAGCCAGGGGTTGACCTCACTGTTGGCCATTGGGCTGCTCAAGTCAGAGCATCTCAGAGCACTTGTAGCTTTTCCTTACAGCCTCAAAGATGCCAACTTGACGAATAAACCTGTACAATGTCATGTGCTGTGACAAGGGAAGAGCATGTTTTCTGGACGTCCTGATGTGAGATTCCAGCCTACAGGGATGTGAGTAGTGGGGAGCTCGTCCCAGCATGGTGGGGCTGCCCTAGGCGAGTGTGCTGAGCTGGTGAGAGCTGCAGGAATGCACTGTCTCCGAGTCATTTGGAAATGGTGCTCTTTTCAACGGTTCTGTTATCAGATGGAGCATTTCCTTCATCAGTGTTAATATCCATGTAGTGAAACAATGAAAGGGCTTCCTATCAGTTCCAAATAGGACGTGAAAAGCTCTCAGCGTTAAGAGTAGAGGATGCTGGAATAGGGCAATGGGAAACGCCTGAGTCACTGAAATGCCTCTTTGATTCCATGAGGCTGATATGTTCAAAAGGGAAGAAGAAAAAAATAAAAAGAGAGAGAGCAGAGCTAGTTAATGATCTGCGGGACAGAGGACAGGAAGGGCCAGCAATTGCAGCGTGGGCCCTGCAGAGGAGGGGAGGCACAGGAGGATGTCTGGCAAGGGCTTTGGAAAGTGGAGAATGCAGTAGGGAACTGAGCACAGTGAGCTGCCTAGTTTGTTTTTCAAGAGGGGGAAAATGATGGAGAAATCCTTTCCCAGCCTAACCCTGCACCCCTTGTCCTGCTGCCTCTTGGCCAGTATGTGCCAGCTTTGCCTTCCCTTGCCTGTCATCCTGCTGTGCTCTGCAACACGCATGGGGCAATGAAACAGGCCATGACAATGCTCTCCAGAAAAATTGGGAGGGCTGAATGTGTCCCCAAGGCTCTGTGTGGGTGTAGGACTTGGCGGTATCTATTCTTCACATCTCCCTTTTGCAGTGGCAGGCCCAGCTCAGGCAAAGCTGCTGCGTGGGCATGGAGGGAATGCTCTTAAGCTTTGTTGAGAAGCATTAGCAGGACAGTGAGGCTGTCCAGGGGACTCCTGGCACATACACAAGCAGCCAGAGCCATCCTCCAGCCCATGTGTAGGAAACTCACCTGCAAGCTGCCCCTGCAGCATGTGGGACTTAGGTTCAGTCCTGCTCAATAGGGGACTGATGATCTGCAAAACAAACTTTTTAATTACTGTGATTTAATGATGCCTCAAAGCATTGCAGATTTGGAGTAGAGGAGGGGAAAAACTGCTTTTCAAAGGATCCAAGGTCACCAGCCCACAGCACAGAGGAGCTTTCCATTGCCTGCTGTCCTGGCTGGAGGATGTGCATGGCTGCTTGTGCCAAAGCTGTGCCTGCAGGCAGGAGTGAGTGATTTGCTGAGATTGGGCAGCACCTGCTATTCTGGGGCAGAAGGGGCAGGATATCCCAAGCCCACAGAAATCCCTGGCCCAGCATGGGGCAGGCAGCCAGGGCAGTGTAGTCACTAGCAGCTCTTTGCTGGGATTGAAGGTCTCCCTGCCTGTCCCCGCTGGCCAGGTGTAAATCTCAAGGCCACCGAACAAACACATGGGCTGTGACATGTGCCAGATCACAGGCTGTGAGCAGATTTTTTTTACTGTTACAGGAAGAGCTGCGAATATTTCAGACATAACCTGTTTTCTCTCTGTTTTGCAAACCATTTCCACTTACCTGCAGGCAAACAACCTGCTGGGCATAATGACAACTGCCTCACTGTCTTTCCTGGTGAAATTACTCAATGGAATGAGTTAGAAACTGAAGAGGAGAGAAGGAGGTCAGAGTTGCTCCTTCATGGTGGCAGGAACACTTGGCACCACAAAGCTCAGTGAAGAGCAAACTGCTGTGAGAAGCAGGTTTCTCTCTGCCCTGAGAAGCTCCATAGAGGTCTGTACCCAAAGGCCAAGTTTACTCCCTGTGTGGGTGATGAGGAGCAGTGCACACCCAAAATCACTCCTCCCCTGGCTAAATGGCCACAGGCAGGATGTGTAGAGGTGTGCAGGAGTCCCTGCAAGCCTACTTTTCAGCGTTGTATCCTGTCCTCCATCCTGGCTTACCCTGGAGATTCACCTGTCTGCCCATTTCCCTCACTCCACAGGGGAGCCCAGCCCCAGTGAGACCAACCTCCAGGCAATGTGCAGCACACGCCAGTCCCACTGCAGCTCCCATTCCCACACAGGACAGGGCTGCCCTTTGTGAGGGGCAAGAGGGCAGGTGATGAAAAGCTGCGGGGAGACCTGCCAAGGCTGGAGGGAGCCCAGCACTGGGGGTGGGGACAGCTGGGGAAGGCTCACACACAAAGGGCTGTCCTGTCTTCACACCTGCAGGGCGGCTGGGTGCTGACAGGGGGAATAACGCCACTGACAGAGGCACGTCGCTGGCAGGTAGTGGAGAGGTGCTTCAAATAAAGGCAAGCAGCATGGTGACAGGAGACATGCACAGGAGAAGGCAGCTGCCGTGGGCAGGGACTGGGGACAGGGACAGGTGGAGGTCGGGCAGTTGTTTCTCCTCTGTCTCTGCAATGCTTAAGCCTGGACAGTAATTTGGTGTGTGCTGGGATGTGTCTTGGCCAGGTTGTTTTCTACCATTGTGGGAGAAATAGGTGGTTTGTGTGAGGAAATGTTGGAGCCAGGGCTCAGATGAAGGCTGGAAGAAGCTCTTAGAAAAGGCTCCCCCCCATCTCCGTCTTCTGGAAAATACATGGTAGACCCCAGCCCATCCATCAGACCTTTCCAAGAGTTTCTTGAAGTCACAAATCAGGAACCACTGTGGGTTTTCAGCTCCTTCTACTAGTCATATCTGGCTGTGTTTGAACCCACAGACAAGCTGTGCCCTTGGCTTTCTGTGTCATATCCAAGGCACATTCCCACCCAGGACTGTGGGTGGGGCTGGGGTCCTGTGGGAACCAGTGTGGAGAATTCAGGGGGTCATTCAGCAATGTTTTGTCCCTACCACACTTCAGGTGGGTTTCAGCACGGGGCTGTGGTGGGCACCCATCACCAGAGGGTGATGAGCCTGGGCTACCCAGCCCTTTCCTTATAGCATGCACCAAACTGCACCACTTCTAACCCCAAAGTATCTATGTGGCCCAAGGCTGTGAGACTTGTCTTGCTCCCCAGGAGAAGCAGGAGCCCTCAGGAGATGGGGGACCTCATGCTGTGGGATCATCTCCTCTCACTGGGATTCTGGGGTAACATCTTCTGCTTGCTCCTGCCCATTATCACCAGTGTGGGGACACCTGTGTCCACTTCTCACGCATCCCCCTGTGCGTGGGGGGTGAGCAGGGGTTTGGGGTGCTGGAAAAGGAGGGCCCGTGCCTTAGAAGGCAGGCTGTAGATGTAAGCAGCTTTCATATGCCTTTGCGCAGATTGACGTCCCAGCTGCTTTGGGGACAGCCGGGCGGGGCTGAGGCTCGGGAGCTCCAGGCGGACGGGAAAAGCGGGTGGATGGTGCCCTCCGGCGGCCCCGGGGCTGGGCTCGCCGCCAGTTCGGAGCGCAGCCACGGCCAGGGACCCCCCTGGCTCTGGGCAGGGGAATTGGGATGTCTCTTCTGTTCTTTTAGTTTGTTTATAGGGGTACTTTCCCTCCTTTGGCCTCTGCTTTTTCCTGGCTTCTCCTTGCTGAACTCCCCTCCCTGTCCCTCAGCGCAGGGACAGCTGAGATGCTGAGCAGGCATTGAGCTGCTCCTGTGCTATTCATACAGCACCTTCCCTGGAGAGCAGCTGTGGGGTCCCTGCAGTCTCAACCCCTCGATACCCCCGGGACCTCGAGCCTGGCCGGCTCCCACTCAAGGGATGGCAACAGACCCTTGTCTCTAACCTTTAGGAGGTCTGAGAGCCATCTGATCCTGGGTAGGCAGTGAAGGGGGCATAAAGGGGTGGGGTGACCCTGAAAAGAGCCTGGCAGGATGGGCACCCTCCGTTGGGCTCTGTTCAGTGCTTGGGTGTCCCCATTGCAGCTGACAGCACACCCGACTTGGGCTCTGAGCAGGACCCAAAGTGTCTCTTTCCTGTCCCAGCTGGGAAGGGCTGGGTCCCTGACAGCTTTCCTGTTTGTGTTACACCCCGCTGCTCCCCAGCAGCCTGTCCCTGGCAGGGTGGGGGGTACGAGCAGCAGCGACCCTGCTCTCCTCCCGCTCACACCGCTGGCATACTCTAGACCCCCTACAGGACAGGGAATATTTGGGCTGGGCAGATTAGCTCCTTCTGATACCTGAACAGCCCCAGAGCCCTTTGCAAGGCTCCCAAAGCCTTGGGTTCTTGGGTCTCTGGGGAAGGCACACCCCAAAGTGTCTTGCAGGAGCCTTTTCCCTCCAGCTGGACTTGCTACAGCAGGGGAAAGGGGATGTGATGGGCTGCCGGAGCCCGCTCTAACAGGCTGTGCTGGCTCGCTCGCTGCTCGCACCAGGCCAGCGGTGAGAGATGGCTCCTGGAGCTGTCACAGGACGACAACAGAGGACAGAGGCTTGCAGCCCTGCCCCGCAGATGGGCTGAGGCAGGGCTGCCTTCAAAGCAAAGCGTGCGTGCTCCCCGGCCTGCTGGGATTACAAAGTTAAGGGCTGGCATTGTTTTCCCAGTTTCAGAGGGGGTGGATACCAGGCAGGATTAGCCTGGCAAAGCTTCCCGATGTGCTCAAAGGGGCACAATAGGACCTTGAAGGGAAGAAGCTGCACTGATGACAGGCAAGAGGAGCATCTCTCAGCAGCCTCTGCCTCCTGACACAGAGGGAATGCACTCGGAGCAGGTGCTGCTGCTTTGTGACTCTGTCTCTGCCAGGACACCTTTCCCGTGTGCCCCAGGACCCCCCAGCACCACCAGTCCTATGGGCAGGTGTTTTGGGCAGAGGGCTCTCTGTGCCAAGGGCAGAGAGGAGAGGTGCTGGGATGGTGATCTTGGTTCCTTTCTGCTGTTGATGGTCCAGGTCACCCCGTGAGTTCCTGGGGGCCTGTGCTGCCCAACCTTTTCAACAGACAGGGGGTGAACCCTTTGCTCTGTCTTTTCACAGAGTATGAAGATGCCAGTATTATGGATGAGATGTTTGCTTCTCCAGTTTATAAATGATATTTGGCCCAAGAGGAACTAAAACCACTGTTGGACTGGGGGATTCTGACAGTACCTTGTGGCAGTGGGAGCCCACCATGGCACAGAGCATTTCCTATGGAAACCAGCTTTTTCCCCAGGCATCTCTCTGTGCTACACAAAGCCATCACTGCCATCTGGGAGCTCTGGAGACCTCTGGGGAGATAGGACATGTGGAGGCACCAGGAGAGCCTGGGAAAAGGGGGGACACACTGGTAAACAGGTAATGTGTGCATAGGTTTTTCTTTTCTTTTCTCTCTCTCCTTTTTTTTTTAAATAATCTGCAATCAGGAGTGATTAGAAAGTAAAACCTGGAAAGCAACAAAACCCCTGTTGTTCCCCAGGGCTTTCCTGCTCAGAGACCCACAACAGCACTGCAGGGACTACTCTGTGCTTGGTGCAGTTGCAGAAAGGTCAGTCACAAGGGGACTGGCAGCTCCTGCTGGCAGCCAGTGCTAGATGGTGCCTCCTGCCTGAACATGGGTCCTCTGTGGGCACGGGTGAGGGGCCAGGCCTCCTCAGGGGACTGGGGAGGGCAGGCTGACTGGATACAGCCCCAGGAGCAGGGCTGTGGGGAGGGTATCACCTGTGGAGTGTTGCTTCCCCAGAGCACCAGGAGATGCCTCAAGCAGGCACTGGGAAGAGGGGAGCCTGTGCCTGTACATGGGATTTCCCTGGCCAGCTCTTCTGCTCTGTGCAGGCCCTTTTGTACCTGCTCAGTCATGTTCCTTCTTACCAGATTTCTGCCAAAGTCTCCGTCACCAGGAGCCAAATTTAACTGAGTAGAAACATGTTCCCCAGCAGAGCTGTGGAGATTGGCAAAGCAGTGCCAGAGCCATTTATTGCAGCGTAAGGAGCTGCTCCATCAGTGAGCTGCAGTGATTGCCTGGGCTCCTTGCTGAAACCACAGCCTGGCAGCATGAAGCACCAGCTTTTGCTTGTCTGTGATAACTTATTAGCTCTGATAACTCATTGAGTGGTGGGGAACTTGAGCATGTGCCATCACCTGCCTGGCCCAGCTCTGCCAGAGTGGGTCACACATGGGCTTGTCACCATCCTGCACTGCAACAGCCTGTGCTTGGTGGAGGCAGGTACATGAATGCACCCGAGCTGCAAGGAGAAGTCAGACAACCACTGCAGAGCCCTTGCCTTGCTCATGGCCTGCCATGTGCTGAGACATTGCAAACCAGACTGAGAACTGAAGAGGCTCAACACACCTCAACCCACGTGGCTTTAGGATAGCTGGCCTGGAGCAGAGACACCAGACTTGGGCTTGGCTCACTTCGGGGTGGCTGTGGGAGATCCTGCTGTCAGCATGGTCTCATGGAGCAGCCGGAGCATCCGTTAGGCTGCATGGGGCTGGCATGCCGTGTTTGTGAAACCCGCCGTGCTTGCGGTTGACCAGAGCGCTGAAATAAGCCCGGCCGGAATTGGTGTACTGCTCTGTATCCTGATGTGGTGAGCAGCTCTGACTGGTGAGGGTGGGGGCAGCCCCACTGGGGTGACTGGTGGCAGCAGGACTGTGGGAGCTTGGCAGCACCGGCACAAGGACCACACGCAGGGCCCCGCTGGTGCCCGGAAAGCTCAGCCTGGCACTAACGGAACTGTGATAAAAATGAACGTGACCAGGACAGCAGCACAGGGGAGATTAATGTCAGATTGTCAGAGGGGAGGAAACTAAGGCGGACAGCACTCAAACAGATACTGGAGCACTCTGGGGGGGGTGAAGGGGTAGATTCTGCTTTTCCCAGCATTGCTGCATCTGCAGATCTGCATCCCCCCTACAGCCTTTGTGGAGAGAGAAAGGGATGAAGGGTTTGCCTGAAGTGCGTGCATCACCCTTGCCAACCCTGTCCTGCAAATCCTCCCATCTCTGCTGGTGGGGCACCTGCCCCTCTGTACCAGCCTGACACCAACATCAGCAGCACCTGCAGCCAGATACATTGCTGCACATCTCTTATGAGTCCCTGCCCAGGCCGAATCTGCTGCTGCTTCCCTCTAGCAAAGTTTTGGCTGTGATGGGAGCCCTCTTGGGTGCGGGAAGGTGCTTCTCCATGGCTGCCCTAGGGATAAATGTTCTCTTGTCATTGATACCAGCTGCTTTGGCCTTGCCCACATTGCCAGAGAAGCCTGGTTGTTCAGGCTTCCCACAACACCTGATCCTCTGGTATCACCACTGTTTCTCCAGGACCCCACAGCTTCCAGCTGTGCAGGCACAAGAGCCTCTTGGGGATCTCCTTTGCTGCATGACCTTTGGTGACCCCAGAGGTGTTTTTCTCTCTTCCCTCCCTGATGCTCTGTCAGACAGCATTCATGTCTGATGGGTCACATTCTCTTTCCCACCTGGATTAGGCAATCCATATCTCTATCCAGCCTCCAGTGCCTCACCCCCCCGTTCCCTGATATGCCTTGGGCTTTTTGTATCCATCTGCTAAGGGAGTATCCAAGCCCCTTAAAACCTGCCTGTGGGTGACATCATCTCAGTCGACAGTCTCACTGGATTAAACCAAAGGAAAAACAGCCCCAACCCAGGGCTTCAATAAGTAGCTACAGGTGCTGGGGTCCAGCACGGTTATGTCCACCCTGTTCACAACTCCACCCACATCCCTCTTGCATCCCTCCTGTTTCTGCCCTGCATCTCTCCATCCCTCTCTGCATGCGGAGACTGGGGTTTAGCTCCGTGCTGACCCGGCTGAGCCCGCAGAAACCTTCAGAACCCCAGCTCAGGGTGGGCTAAGAGCCAAGGAACCAGGCTGTCCCCCAGGAGGTGCCTCCGGCTGTCCCCGCAGCTGGCGAAGCGCGGGCCTGCAGGGACCCCTGGTGGCGTCCGGGAGCCGGGGGACCCTGGGGGCTGGACCGTATCCCTGGGTGCGGGACGGTGCCTGCCTCGTGGGAGCTCTGGCAGGGAACCACCACGCTGGAATCCTGGGCTCTGGCTGCGCCTTGGAGGCTGCTCTTACCTGCAGCATCCCCCGCGCTGCCGCAGGTCCTGCTTTTGTGCCGTAAGGAGAAGGGGAATCGAGGATTTTCCCCTCCCTTGGGCTATGTGAAAACTCATTTTCTACCTCAGCCCCTCCCAGTTCCCCCCCTCTTTCCTCCTCGCAGTTCTGCAGGGGAGTGGATCGATGGGCCGGTATTGCAAAGGTGAGGTTTGCTCCTGGCTGGAGGTGAGCAGTGCCAGAGTGGGAGCAGACAGTCCTGGGCACAGACAGCAGGGATGGGTGACAAAATCTTACTCTGTGAGCAGTGAAGGATAAATCCTGTAGAAGCAAGGAACTGAGAGGCAAGAGTATGCAGTGTCCGTGTCTGGGCTGCCTTGTTCCCTCACATGTGTTCGACATCCAGGGGGCTGAATACACATGATGGAAATCAAAGTCCACTTGCAAGTTAACAGCAAGAGTAAGGATAACAAATTTGGTGCTGCCCTCCAGCAGAACTGTTGCCTGTTCATAAAGCTGCCCTGCAGAGACACCCTGTGGCACAGTACCTGATGTCCCAAAGGTAGCAAAAGCTACTGCCTATTCTAACTTTCTGCCACAGTGGTGGAGGTTACACCAAATTTTGTGGGCAGAGCTGGTCTGGGATCCCGCATGGGCTGTGGCAGTGAAGGCAGGGGGCACTGCAGGTGCAGGAACCAGCAGGGATGGGGTGAGGAGGGAGAGCAGGCAGGGTGCAAGCCCAGGCTGCTGCCCGAGGGATGTACATCCTCCTACGCTGTTCCTGGACCCTGTGGGATGAGGTGGCTGCTGCCTGTGCTCTGCACTTGTCACCCACAGAGACGATGCTGTTCACAGAGTGCTGTTGGACTGCTGGCTGGGATAAAGCCTAGAAGCTTTTCCATCCACCCACCTGCTGGAGATCTGCAGCCTTGCTCAGAGTTGAGGTTCACTCATTCATTTTTCTGGACAATTCAGAGTTCTTCAACTCCTGCAGTTCTGTCCCACCAGCTCCTGTTCAAATAAGCCAGGTGTTATGTATCTCAAACAGCAGCTCCTGCTTTGAGGGATGAATTTATCCAGGATGCTCTGTTAGGGTGCTCTGATGCTCTAGTTGTATTGCTCCTTTTTTAACCTTAGCACCTAAGTAATTCACCTTCCCAGTAGTGGTACTCACTTGATCATTCCTGAGCTCACATCTTGTCCTTGATAATCCACACCATGCGGATGTGCTCTTTCATCATCACCTCCTCTAACTCCTTCTCCTCATCCCTCTCTGAATTCCTCCAGCTTGTACAATCTCCCCAGGTAAAAAAGGTTACAATAAAAGTGTGTTGGCATAAACATCAGTACACTGTGCAGTAGGGAAGAGTGGTTTTTGGCTGCCTGGAACACTGAGCTGCTGGATCTGGCTAAGGACACCATCCTGCCTTCTAGGGGCAGCACCCCCAGGGGCTGGCCCTGAACTCTTCACTGCCATTGCCTTCACCAGTCCCTTTTTCTCTTTGCACAGGAGGTTTACCAGAGAAGTGCCAAGCATGGCCATCACCTTTCCCATCCCTGTTCTGAACCATTGCCACTGTGATGCTGCTCTGTGTATGATGAGCATGAAAATTTTGCCATGAGAGGATATTTGGTAAGCCAGCATCTCCAATCTTTGGTCAAAACCTAGCAAGCCCTGTATCACTCCAGTATGGACCAGTTCATGAGTCAGAGGGCAAGAAGTGTCCATGGTCTTTTTGTTTGTGTACCTGGCTGAGAGCAAACACTTGTCCTAATGACAAGCTCTGGGGCAGAGCCTTTCACAACTGCTCAGTAGCCTTGTACAGTCAGGAACTGGGAAAGATGGGGAGAGGGCACCAGACTGTGTCCCCCAGTGGGTGGATGTGGCAGGGCAGGGTGGTCAGAGGCACAATGACATGGAGGTGGATGGCAGAGCCTGCATGCCTGGGCCAACATCTCCTCTTGGTGAGGAGGGACCCAGTGCAATGTGCAGTGTGGCTCCTGCTTTAGCTCTGAGCTCATCACTTCTCTGCTCCCTACATCTGTGCCCTCTGAGGTGTTAGGAGAGGGCTCTTCTCTTTTGACTGCCCCACGCCATGCCAGGTTCAGAGGCCTGGCATATTCTCGGTCATTCTTTGCTCAGGTTGACTTTCTCCAGCCCTTGCTGTTGAGCTGAGGCAGCTGCATCCCTGCTGGCCAAGTGATGCTCTGCACCTCACAGATATGCCATGTGGGCCACTGCCATGCATGACCCTCGTGTCCCCATGGGAGGAAGATGCTCCCCACTGCTTTTGAAGCCTCTGGCACAGCAGTGACTTTGAGTGAGCACCACACAGAGCTGCACAGATGGCAGTGATGGAGGACACCCACCTGACACCAGAGCCATCAAAGGTGGGTCTGCCATGGCAGGCAAGGCCCACACCAACACTGCAGTGCTCCTCCAGGCTCAGTGTGCATGGCTGCTGTCCTCAGGAGGAGGAGGCAGCCCAACAGTGACACAGGGGGCCCTGCACAACATGGCGGTGGGGCTGGGCAGGGAGAGTGGGGGTCCCAGCGAACCCGCCATGGCCCCAGCGGGGTGGGATGCCTTGGCTGTGCCTCAGGACCCTGGAGCAGCCCCAGAGGAGCTCCCCATGCCCAGGGGACGTTTCCTGTTTGCTGCCCGTGCTGAAGCATCGTCCCTTCAACCGCCGCCAGTGCTCCGCTTCCGGCAGGGGCTCCCGCCCGGAGCCCCCCTGCACTATCAGCTCACCAGATGCCTTTTTCAGGATACTGTGGTAAAACTGTGCTGGGCAGGCGCTGTCATTTGGGGTTTTCTCTCATGTCAGCTTTGAAGACAAATTGGACAAGGAGGAGCGAGAGAGGGGAAAAGAAAAAATAATATATTTAGGGAAAAAAAAAGAAAGAAAGAATGATGCTCACTGCCATCCTTGGCCAGGGCTGGCCCATGTGCTGGCATGGCAATGGGTCCCCCAAGCGGCGTGGGCGGTGGTGGGCAGGGGCCAGGGTGGGCAGGGGTGTCCAGGGTTGGCAGTGTCACCTCCCCGGCACTGTCGGCCTCTAGTGGTGGTGGTGGCTGTGAGGTGCCGTGGTGGCACCATGGGCCCCATGGACCTCACCAGCATCACGGGGACTTTCTCCCATCCCTCCGGGTACTGCTGCCCGCTGGGACATTGTCCTCATCCTGGTGCTGCTGCCCGGTGGGACACGGTCCTCCTCTGGGACACAGCCCACCCTGCACTGGTGAGGGAGCAGGTGCTGTGAGAGTGGGTATGAGATTCCCTCACCCCTCACCCAGCAACAGCTCAGGGTGACCCAAGACCAGCCAGGTACTACTCCACTACCCACTAGTCCATAGCCATGAGATGGTGCTGAGCAGTTGCCAGACTGGGTAAACTGAGATCCAGGCAGCAGTACTGGGGATAGAGCAAGGGACATGGTGAAAAGAACACATGGGAAGTGTCCACCAGGTCTGCCATGGGGCTGGGGTAGTGCCCCACTGCAGGGATGGTCTATGGACAGATGAAAGGGACAGACTACGGATGCTGTTTAACCTGAGAGCTTGCCAAAAACCCCTGTGCTGGTGCAGGGAGTGCACAGGTGAGCATGTGGGTGTGTGCTCCCTGAGGCTGTAATGCAGCAGGAACCATTAAGGAATGGCTGCTTGCATGGCACTCAGCATGCACTCCAGCTCTGCTTCCTGCTAAGGTGGCAGGGTCCAGTCAGCTGGAAGAGACATTACTAAACCAGGAGTGCTTTTGGATGTGCTTTCTGAGGGTGTACAGAGATGTGGCACCCCCACAGCTGACCACAGACCTGCAGAATTTTCTCTGAGTTAAACCTGGTGATTTTATTTTGCTGGATGAAAAATGAATTAAATAAAAAGGCAGTTGGTCCCTGTGGAGCAGAGGGGAGGTGTCAGCATGGGGAGGGGAGACAGGGTTGATGGCACAGAAGTAGTACTGGGTTGTCCCCACCCATGGATGATGGATGAGGGGCTGGCTAGGGCTGGGGGGTGTGGGTGGGAGTTCCATACATCTAATATAAAACCCGATTTTTTTTCCAGCCCCTGAATTCGAGCACCCACTGGAGGATGTGCTGGACCTCCTGGGCTGGTCTGCAGTTCTGTAGTTTCCCTTGGAGGACTGTAAGTGAGAAGTCGAAGAGGGAGAAGTTGTTCTCTGGTTGCCTGGGACCCCCAGGAGAAGCTTTGGGTGTGGGTAGCACCCTGGTGAGGAGGGGAGGTGTGGGGAGGCAGAGGGGCAGCGGGGAGGCAGAGGGGCAGCGGGGAGGCAGGGGGTTACCACCCTGTGCAAGGCAGGTGGCTGTGCTGAGCTGGGGACCCGAAATCATGGCTGCTCGCTTTCGCTGGCAAATCTTGCATTTGTGTGGTTTCCTTTTCCTTCTTCTGCATACACTTTTTTTTTCCTTCTCACTTCATTTTGTTCCTTTTGCTGTGGAGGCAAATTTCAGCCCTTCCAACCTTTCGGTTCCAAACTCTGCACAGGAATAAAACTAATCACAAATTCCCAGCAGGGCTCAGCTTTAATTACCCATGAGATGTTAATCTCAAGTGCTCCTATATTTGAGCCTTCTTTTTCCTTCTGCTGCTCTGCAATTCCCATAGCAGATGCCTCCCAACTGCTCACAGTCTCCCCAGGCTAGTTTTTCTGAGCAAGATCACAAGTGAACTTTCTAGCCCAGAAAAGCTTCTGTGAAGAGCAGCAGCTCCCAACTCTCTCTTGAAGACCTGGCTATTTCTGAAGACAGCAAAGGAGAGAGGTGGTCCTCTCCATCAGCCTGGGATTCCCTCTGCCCACGGGTCTCAGGTTAGATGGACACAACCGTGGCTGAAAGGAAGAGCCAAGAGAATCATGTCTGGATTCCCTGGTGCCAATGCCTACATCCCTGCCCAGTGTTGGCTGTGATGCTTTAGGAACCTGCTGGCTCCAGTTCCTCATGCTTGATGAGCTGCCAAGCCTGGAAGAAATAAGGGATATCCTTCTAAAGCAGCAGCTGGAGTTCAGGGAGATCCCAAAGTCGGCCAAAAATGGTGCCAGGAAGGCCAATCTTGGCTAGGGACCTGTTGGAGTGGCCCTGGCAACAGGGTGGGAGGATGCAGTAGCTGCAGGAATAAAGCAAGCACAGCCTGACTCAGGTGGATAAGAGACTGAGCTTGCTGATGGGACTCTTTCAGCATCTCCTTTGTTCCTAGGAAGTTTGTCCTTAGCAGACACCTTGGGACACACATCTGGCAAGGTGCAGCTTCTGGCTGTATCATGGGGTCTGAGCAGGGAGATCATTTGGAAACCTCTTTGGATAGATTTACAGTCTGTAAAATCCAACCACATGAGAGATTTTGAAGCCAGATCCCCTCAAGCCCTCAAAGCTAAAGGGGAAGACACCAGAAGATGGACATCTGACCATCCTCCTGACTCAGCAACTCTCACCATTTCCCCACCCCACAGTTTGGAGACTGCTTCCTTTGTCTGGCAAACAGCCACAGCCCTAATTGATTCATCTGTAGCAATCAGGTGTTGTTGCTCTGCCTCTTTCCGCTGCTCCTGTAAACACTGAGCTCCTGGTAGGTGCTGTGGTTTTTCCTCCTTTACTCATTTATTCTCAGGTGTAAATTTGCAGGAATCCAGAAATTGCTCAGGTTTCTAGGGTGCTGTGCTGCTGTGTGTTTGTTGAAAGGTTCCCTGATGTATGTGCTGCTGTGGGCTGTTGTCAGAGGCTGCCCCCTCACAGGGACTCTTTGGAGAGGCTGTGTACTTTGGAGTGTGAGGTGTCTGCTCGTTGTGGTTCCCCAACAGTTCTAGGGGTTGCTGGAACGGGAGCAGGTCAAAAAGCTGGGCACCACTCTGGGGGATAAAACTCACCCTGGGGAATGTGTCTATGATACTTCATAACCCAGTTGAAAAGCCTGTAGAAGCCAGAGCCTGCCTCTGCAGGGATCTCTTGCCCAGCTCCAAGAATCTACTCTGAGCCCCAGTGGGGCTCAGAGCCATCTCTGGGCCACTCCCCCCAGATTTTCCTACCCTTGTGCATAAGCTGGCCCTGAAGGAGCAGCACTGGAGGCAGAATGGGCTCAGGGTGCACAGTGTGAGAGGCTGTGTCCCCCCGGGAGGGTGGCACAATGGAGCTGTGTGGAGAGGAGCAAAGTGTCACTCTGCACCAGCTGTTTTATTCCTGGCCTCCGGAACTGGGGCAGCTCTCCTTGGGGACCAGAGGCCTTTTTGGCTGGGACTGTCTGTGTTCATCCAGCCTATTTATAGCTGCTGTCTTTGCAAATGTGGTTTCCATGAACAAGCAGGATCTGAAGCTGCTCAGCAGCTGAGGGATGAGCTGCGTGATCGATCAGATCCCCTTGGGGTAAGAAGACACAGATACACCATCAACCCCACAGGGCTTTGTAATGGGCACAAGCTCCACTGTAACCTCAGGGGTCTGGTCTGCCTGCACAGCCAGGCAGAAGTGGGATATGGGGAAGAAAGGGTGGCATGTTCTATGATTCTATGATTCACTGCCTTTCCTCTGCCATGGGGAATGGAAAGTTAAAGGTGTCTTTGGGATCACTGGTTTGATCCCTTTCCTCCCCTGGACCTGTCTGCTTTGTCTGGGTGCAAAGAGGCAGCCCATGTCTGGCTTTGGATGCTCCTGGTACCCCCCAAGTACTGTGCGTGTGTTCTGACTCAGTGAGTTAGCAATGATTTACTTGATTTTAGCTGTTGGTCATTCAGGCAGGACTCTGGTTTCAGGGCTCCTGACAATACCAGCACATGGAGCAGAGGCAGGATTTAGGCTTGCTTACTATGCTGCAGGGTGAGATTTATGGGTATGGGAGGGAGCTGGCACCTGGTAACAATGTGATGGGCACCTGGGCTCAGGCCTGCTTCAAAATACTCCTAACAAACCACTTTAGAAGCTGTGTTGCCCAGGGCAGAGGGCTTTCCTACCACATCCTCTGTACTTAACCCAGGAGAGGACAAATACAACTTCTATCCCAGAAAAGAGAGCAGAGACAGCGTCTGTAACAGAGCTGGGCTGTGTGGGTCCAGGACAGAGGGGCAGCCAGCACATGTGGCTTGGCAAAGGGCTGGAGATTGTCCAGCTGCTTGTGGATGTTCAGGTACAGGGCTTGCAGGCAGCATTGGGCTACAGGGACTGTGTTTGCTAAGAGTCCCACATGGTGCTAGTGCAGTTACTGTGGCACACCTTCACATTTGTGGCACAGCTAGGTTTGGCAGTAGTAACCCCACAAGCCACTGCTCTGTGGGGCAGCCCTGTGCTTGCCCAGTTTGTAGGCAGCCTCCAGCCCTTCTCCGAGTGTGCTTCTCACAGGAGGCTGCAGGTGCCCAGAGGAGAGGGCTACACACCACTGAGCACCCCTGCCCTCCACCTACAGCTCAGGCAGGCAGAGGAGCACACAGCCCCTTCTTCTGTATGAGGATGTCTGACCACTTTGGTACAGCTAAGTCAGGCAAGGGCGGTAGGGAAGATCCATACTGCTGTCGCTGCTATGGGGTTTTTGGCAGGGCACTGAGGCAGAGAGGCACAGGGTAAAAAATGTCTTGTAAGACTGGTATTAGCAGGGAACTGCATGCACCCCCAAAGTATCCAGGTGGGAGCAAGGGCCTATTTGCGTAGCACAAGGAATGCAGGAACTGTTGTCACATGGAGCAGGAAAGCATGTGGTATACTGTGAGAGGCTGGCAGGAGGGTTCTGTTGTGTGTTTTTCTCCCTGTAAGGGCAGATGTGCATGCACAACCCTAGGAAACGAGGGCTGGGCTTTTTCTCCTGCCTGGGCCAGAGCCTTGTGGGGTGGCAGAGCTCTGACCTCAAGGCACAGAGCTGACAGGAGGCAGGAGTGCTCAGGGCTGAATTCTATAGGGAACTGCACTGCCTGGCCACGGTCAGGACAGGGCCACCCGGCCCCTCTGCCTCCCCCAGCCCAGCAGAACACATAAAGGCGAGGCAGTGGTGGTTTTATTTCAAAGTAGAACAAAGGTATCTTTTATTCTTTCCAGAGATTCAACATTCAGGTTTGCCATGAGCGTGTCTGTGCTCAGACTGGCTGTGTGCGTTTACTCAGAGCACATCTATACAGGGAAAACCAAAAGCAGGAGACTATTTCATAACCTGGCTGAGTCTCCCCTCTGGTAAAGAAACCCTGTTACCCAGCCAAACAGCATGATGGTGTGGTCCCTTGCACAGTACGTGCTGCTGAGCACACAGACTTTATAGAAAAATCTAAAAACAAAACATACTTTCAGACATTCCACATCGACTTTCACCCTATTTCTGCTGGGAAGGAGTTTTGGCTCAAAGTGTATCCATTTTCATCTCTCTTCATACCCCTCCCCTCCACATGGTCACTGAAGCAGAGTTACAGTGCATCGAGGATGTTGTCGATTTTGGTGACCAGGTCCTGGCGCTTGTTGGAATGCATCTTCTCGTTCTCAATGTACGTGTCCTTCTTGAGCTTGCCAGCCACCAGCCTCTCAGCCTCCACCGAGGACTTCAGGACGAGCTCCTTCACTTGCCCATCGAGTTTCTGAATCTCACTCACCTTACAGGGTGAGAAACAAAAGCAGCATTAGAGGAGACAAAAAACATGCCTACAGTGAAGCTGGAGAAGAAGAGGTGGCAAAAGATGGAGCAAAAGATGAAGTCAGGGCTAAGTGGAAACACCTCTGATCCCTGAATATTGCCTCCTGAGCCATCATCTCTCCCTGGCATAATTTTATGAGGACTATCTCATTAAGGCATAACTAAGTAGTGGAGAAAAAGGCGCTTAAACGACCCAGGAGACTATTAAGTGTTTCATGATAGATTTTAAAGGCTTCAAGCTAAATCGCAACTCTGACAGCTGGAAGATGTGTCCCCATAGTTAACATTCATGGTGTGTGAGTGGCAGGTCTGTCATGGCAGAGCTGCTCTTTGAGTTAGTAACAAATTAACTGAGGTGGCTGTTGATCAAATGCACCTTAAAGACTAAAGTGTCCCTCACTTGGGGTTTAAGTGGCTGTTCCAGGTAAGTGTTGAAATATAGTGGAGGACAGAAAGAATAGTGGGTGTGTGCTCACTTGTGCCATAGCTTTCAACATGGTACAGTGAAATACCCTGAAGAGCATCATGTTACCAAAATTTTGTCAGCACCAAATTCAAATGTGCAATAAAATAAAAGATGAGGAAGAAGATTTGGGTTTGAATGGTGTCAGTAGTAAAATCAGAGATGATACTGTGTTGATAGTTTCCATTTCTGCCTAAGTGTCACTGCCATGAGCTCAATGAGAAGCATCAGGATTGTGTTACAAAAGCATTCATGTGTAGTCATACAGGTGGTTCAAGGGCTACTTAAGAAACAGCACAAGCAGCTGTTTCCCAGCAACACTTAAGAGGGCTGCATAACTGAAATTATTGCAAAAATAACACTTTTCACACACCCTCACAGGGATCAAGCCATTTTCAGATGTAAAAAACCTGAAACTGGCTGCGGAAACCAAACCCCAAATTAAAACTCATGTAAAATACTCGACAGAGCCAAGAATATGAGAGCTTACAAAACAAATTTGAATTTCTTACTTTATCACATAAGTCAGAGCCTTCTGTCTTCAGTTTAGACTGCAGAGAGGCTATTTCATTTGTCAGGGCCTTGTGCTCCATCTCCAAAGACTTTTTGCCACTGTTCAGGGTGGAGATGTCCCTTGACTGCTTGTATTTATTCACTGCTTCATCAAAGTGACGGTACAGCCCAAGCCTCTTGTTCACCAGAGTAAGCACCTGCTCTGTGATGCAGGCAACCTTCATCCGCGCTTCAGCAGCTGGATCCTGCAAGAGAACAGGAGGGAAGATCAAAGCAGTTGTATCCTTGACCTGCATCAAGCCATGCCTGCAATCTGCCACAGGACTGTTACAGAAACTATTCCCTTTGCAATTAAGTCAGTTGTCAGTAATTAAGTGAATAGTACAAGTTCAGCACTCAGCCCAGCCCAATAAATAGCTTAACAAACAGTAAAAACACTGCAAAAGGAGAATTGTGGACATCCCTGCTTCTCAGGGGGATTCCTTTTCATCCAGAAGGCAAAACTCTGGTTAACCTTAGGACACGAGTTGAAACCCTGCAGGAGTACCAGTGCTCAGGTTCCATAAGAACAGGGCTCCATTTAAGCATCCAGTAAAACATCTGATTGGTGGGAACATTCAGTAAGATTTTCTAGTATGAAAAATGTACACCCATCAGCTGAGGAAGCCACTAATGCTCCCACAGGGCTCTGCCTCATACAGACCTTAGTGATGGAGAAATCCAGCCTCACATAGACAATCACAGTGAAGAATAAGATGTAAAAGGCTCCAACCACCAACAGAGGCTCCTGCAGCATCAGGATTTTGTTGAAGGTGTAGTGAACCTACAAGAGAAGTTCCAAACACTGAGCAGTGACCGATGTTACTAGAGAACATAACTCCCCTTCTGAGGCAGCAGCAGAGCTGGCCATGCAGTCCAGCAGGGGTTTATTTCTGGAATCTAATATAGGTGACCATGCTGCTGAATTTAGAGAGAACACAACACTCACCACAATGTCCTGGATGTGCTGCTCCACCAGGTTGCTTTTGTGGGCCACAATAACAGGACGTCCAAAAGTGTCCAGATACGTGTAGTGCAGCTCGTCCGAAGCACGATTGATTTCATAGGGGCTGTCCACATGGATATTCCTGTGGATAAAACCAGACATCCTGTACACTGTTTAAGATGATGTAACCTAGGACTTGTCTGGCCAACTGTGGCCTCTAGCACAAGGTTAATTATGCAGTTTCAGCGATGCTTTAAAAGGAAGCAAAGCTGTGTTCCAAGGTCTCCTCCACATGCACAGTCATGGTTTTGATTCACTGTCCTCAGGCCATTAGAGCAGGCTGGAGAATTGCCACCATCACAGCACTGTCTGCAGTAACAAGCCACGAGTAGTGACACTTACTTGGCACCTTCTGGCAGGACAATCTTCACAGTCAGAGAGTCTGTAACTTGCTCATCAAACACATGGTCAACAAACCTCATCTTCAAGGCATACTGATCACCTAAGAGTGCAGAACAGAGGGTGGTTACGGATCCTCAGAGAACAAGAGAAAGCCTTGAATCTCAGCTCCCAACTGAGGCGAGAGCAGAATTTGGATGGATTAATTGTGCAGCAGGGGGCACTAGCTCACTCAGGTACACTCATCTACAAAAACCTGAAGGAAGCACAAAAAGGCTGGATTTGCATATTCCAGAAATAACAGCTAGCAACTGTTGTTGCTAAGGTGCAGTGTACCACAGCTTTCAATTCTTTACTGTACAGAAACCACCTTTAAACACAAAGAAGGATTCCTATCCCACTCCCCTTGCCCCTCACCAAGATTGTAGAGGTATTCATAGCTTGGCAGGTTATAACCGATGATGTAATGGGTTTTCCAGCCCCCAAAGAGTGGGAATCGGGGACGGATCTCCATCTCCACAGAGTCATCCAGGACAAGGAGGTGGCTGGTGGAGATGTTCCCAATTTCATCTCTGTAATAGACATCCTGAGCAGCAGCTGGGAGAATGGTCTGTATGGAGAGAAGCAACAGTCAGACAGGAGTTCTTTCCAGTGAAATTGGCAAATCTACTAATGGCTGTTAAGCATTGAGAAACTGTGCTTCCATGTGAGACATGACAAAATGGTCATTCAGTTGCACTGAGCAGTAAAACTGCTATTATAAACAATCACAGAAGTGGCTGCCAGCACTAAAATCACTTGGCCTCCAAATGAATGTGCTTTCTCCAGCCCAGTTTCAAACACCTCAGACAGCAAGGGATCTCATCATGCCCACCAGGACAGCAATTCCCTTTTCACTCCAGTCTGCTGCCCAAGCTCACTGGGCTTGCTGGCTTTACACTCAGCAAAATGAGATTTCTGTTTGGCTGCACCACCTTAGAGAATTACAACAATCAATCCTGGAGGTTTCAAGCAGAGAGAAAGGTTTTGATTCAGATAAAAAAACAATACTTTTAGCATCTGGCTAGCAGAGCCACAGCTTTAATTCTTGTTGAGAGCTTTGTGAGCAAAGAATGAATGGGTGAGTTTCCAATTAATACTGTTCAACATGATGAGGATATGGCAGAGAAGGACACTCTGAAAATAAGAAGGTGGAGACAGAATGAATGAATGGCCTTTGCACACTGGAAATCCAAACGCAGAGCTGTCAGTACAAGGGTAAGTGGTTTAGAGGGAACCTGAGATTGGAGGGGTGGGAGTGTGGAGAAACATTACATACCCTGATATATGCAGTCTGTGGCCAACAGATGCAATAAAACATATAACCTCCTAATGCTGCCTCCAAAAGCTATTCCTATCTAGCATGAGCCTTCTCTGAAAATAGAACGGAGCTTTAATATTCCCTTATTACTGGGGTATGGTTACCAAAGAAAAGGCAAAAGATAACTGCGTATTTTTTTTCTCTGGGGATGTAAGAAAGGGGGAAGTGACAGTTAAAAAAAATAAGAGGTGCAAAATGCCAACCTTAAAAGACTTGACAGAAGAGATCCCACTGTCTGGCTGTCTCTGGTAGTCGTATCTGGAGAAAGGCCCTTTCAGCACTGCTCCTGTGTGCTTTAAATCAACCGTTTCTTCAACCGCAATGTTGCCCCAGTGGGACACCTCGATGACTCGTGTCATGCTGGTGATGGTCAGGAATGGACTGTTATTTTCATAGTGCACCTTCAGAGTGTCCTAACAAGGATAAAAACAAAAGATAAACTATTAGACCTGAAGTAAGGAGCAAGGTCCCCTCACAATTATCCACTCCATGTGGACAGAAAACTCTCCTTAGCAGATGCTGCAGAGGTGAATCTGAGTGTGCAGGAAGGTCTGAGCCACCCAGCCCAATTCACACTGAGTACCTGGAGGGTACTCACAGGTTACAACCTGCATGTCTGGCTGCGTTATAAAGATGAGGGGAGCTAGAGATGCACTGTTCCTCACTGCAGATACACCCCTGCCAGAGCCATTTAGAAACCACCTCAGTTTGTTCTGTGGACACTGAGCAGCAGTCAGCAATCCCATCTGTACTTAGGAGCATCTTGCTGGAGCACATGTTCCTGGCCTGCACATGGTCTAACACAAAGGCCTCTGCCTCCCACTCTCCAGCCTCTGAGACACATCTTCCATGTTTGGAAGATGCTCTCTGCAGAGCCACAACCCCTTTGCACAGACATTTACCTGGCTGTATGGAGGAATATCCTTGAAGGGGCCATATTCAATCATGTCCTCAGTGCGGGAAGGGTTTCCCAGCTTGGTGTAACTCTCCACGTTCCTAGAGGCCAGTTTGACACGAGTGGTTTGGGTCTTGGTGAAGTATGGTGAGTAGAAATAGTGATTTCCTTCAAAGACCACAAACTGCTTCTCACTTTGGGTGATGTGGGTGGGGTAGGGCTGCAGGACGTGCGTGAAAACCATTTCAACAGAGACACGGATCTTGGCTCCTGGTGCCAAAGGAGATGGCAGCTTCACAGAGAAGAATTTTCCACTGGAGGGGAGAACAACAGGTAAGTCATGTGAGATCTCCCCTGAGAGAGCATTCAGATCCACCCTCTGCAACAACCCCTGTGGAAGGGAGCCCATGTATCACATATATCCTGTGATCTGGGCCTGTATTTTACTCGCTCCTCTAAGATGTACAGATGCCTTGCCCCAGCAGGTGTGATTACTCTGGACTGGGGAGACAGCACAGGGTGAACTGTGTCCAGGCACAGTTACAGTCCTTGCTTCACCAAAACACCTGGTTCCCATTTTGGAAGTGAAATGAATGGTGACAAATCCCCTTCCTGATCCTCCATTTAGAAAGCATGCTTCATTTATAAAGCATGCTTTCATTTTTTTCATTTATAAAGCATGCTTTCATTTTTTTCATTCTTCTCCAGATGACAGGAACGATCTGAATCAAAGGAAGCATATGTATTCTGTCCAGAAGACAATTTACAAACATCTTAAGCACCTGTTTCCACAAAGTCTGTTCATTCTCAGTTTTTTGCCTACACAATCTGAAATTTAGGAATAGCCAGAAAATGAGCAAGGTTTTGGATCCAGGTTCCACAGAACAGATTTAGACTTCACCAAAGTCATAAAGATGCACCAGACAGACCAAGGTGACAAGAAGTGATCAGACTTCATGTCACTCTTGGCAGCCCACAAGCAAGATCATGAGGCATCCAGGCATGTTGGAAACTATGGTCAACCTTGGCAACTGAATTCTACAGCTGTCCTCTTGAAACCCAGCTGCATCGTGCTTTTGAGCCACTTTACAGGCACCCTTCACCTCTTAGCTCTCACAGCTCAGAAAGCACCTGGCTGCCCAGTCTTGCAGCATCTGCATGATATTCCAAGCTTGGCGGTGCAGATCCTCATGCCAACGGCAGCATCCTCTCTCCCTGCAGTGTGCCACAGCCCATGCTGGGCCACAGTACCCAGCACACAGTGGTGCACACAGCAGACTGAGCAGTGCTCTGGGCACACAGCCACAGAGCACTTAAACTCCCTGTAATCACCCCTGCCAACCGCAAGAGCTCAAAAGGGAGCAACGGGTAAGAGCATGACCACAGCTATAATGCTTCTCTCACCTGGTGTCCCTTTATAAAGAGCCAGGGCTTCACTCAAGGAACTGAGTACAGGAGAATAAGCACAGCTGAGCCCCCACAAAAACAGCCAAGCTGCACTGAGATTCACTTCCTCATAGAGTGCTTCCCTCACCAGCCGCCATGCATGACTGAGGGAAGCAGCTTTGTGCTGCTTGTGCTGGGCTCAGTGCAGAGACCTAAAATCTCATGGGTTATGTCCCAAGGAAGGAGCATCAGCAGAAGGGGAGTGACTTCTACTGGCGTCTCCTGAGCTGCAGGAATTGTGTTTAGCTGCTTGTGTGAACCACGCTCCTGCCCCTGTAACACCCCAGGATGAAGCCTGAGTACAGAATGAAGTTTTTCAGGAAAAAAAGGATCTTCTAGGATCTCTAGGCATGTGAAACTGGAGTGCTATTTCTGCTTCACTGTGGGGACAATTGTGAAAGTCCCATGCACAACTCTAAGTATTGTCCTTGGAGGTGATACTCACCTTTTGCCCTTTACTTTAGTCTCTCTCACTTCCAAGGTGTTCTCCTCCTCTTCCTCACCCTTCACCTGCTCCAAAACAACAGATTGATCAGTGTATTGCTATTTAAAAGACTTAACAAGTACAGGGCAAACTTTGTATAGTTCCCGTATGGAGTTTTTAGGGGTGATGCTCCCCAGAAAGTACAAGCTGAATATATAACTAAGTTATTATTAAAAAAAAAAGAAAAAAACTCTTTCATAGCGTTGTTCTTGAATACAAATTGTAGCATGGTCAGTGTGCAAAAACAAATACTGGAGGTTTCTGGTAATTTTCATGCCTGGTTCCCAAGCCTGCACAGCCACGGTAACTTGGGCAAATGGNGCCTCCCTCCCCGCCGGGATGCGGGCGCGGCGCTGCGGGATCCGAGAATGCCGACGTGTCCCTGCGGGCGCGGGGCCGGGCAGTGCCCGCCGCCCCCCGGGTTGGGCCCCGGCTCGCCGCGCTCACCTGCACGCCCAGGTGGGCCAGGCGGGGCTCCAGCCCGGGCTCCAGCGCCAGCAGGAAGGAGGAGGCGGCCGCGCCGCCCGCCGCGTTGGCGAGGCTGAGCTCGGCCGAGACCTTGGCCAGGT
>WBMV01016873.1:373094-386026 GCA_013396655.1 Campylorhamphus procurvoides | reverse complement strand
CTCCAAAACAACAGATTGATCAGTGTATTGCTATTTAAAAGACTTAACAAGTACAGGGCAAACTTTGTATAGTTCCCGTATGGAGTTTTTAGGGGTGATGCTCCCCAGAAAGTACAAGCTGAATATATAACTAAGTTATTATTAAAAAAAAAAGAAAAAAACTCTTTCATAGCGTTGTTCTTGAATACAAATTGTAGCATGGTCAGTGTGCAAAAACAAATACTGGAGGTTTCTGGTAATTTTCATGCCTGGTTCCCAAGCCTGCACAGCCACGGTAACTTGGGCAAATGGGCATATTGGTCAAATGCTTTTGTGATTTTTCTCGTGTCTGGGGAGCAAGCAGGGCATGGGAGCGTGGCTTGACCATTAGAGGTATGTTATAGACTTATGTATATAGATATACTATACATACTACACACCCCAATGCATACTTCTATANGGGCAGTGCCCGCCGCCCCCCGGGTTGGGCCCCGGCTCGCCGCGCTCACCTGCACGCCCAGGTGGGCCAGGCGGGGCTCCAGCCCGGGCTCCAGCGCCAGCAGGAAGGAGGAGGCGGCCGCGCCGCCCGCCGNCCCCTGCGGGATGAGGACAGCCGTGCCTCTCTGTCCCGGGGGGGAGCACCGGGCCGCCCTGGGGCCGCGACCCCCGCCCGGCCGTGACGGCTCCGACCGCGCNGTGCGTGCTGAGGTCCAGCGAGCGCCTCGCCTCCTCGAGCAGGAGATCGGCGGTGGTGCCGGCGGCCGCCAGGCAGAGGAGCAGGAGGCGGCACGGCAGTCCCGCCATGGCCGGCTCACCGCGGGGAGGGCACAAGATGGCGGCGCCCGCGCTGTACGGGCAGGCACAAGATGGCGGCGCCCAGTGGGGGGAGGAGGCTCGCGATGGCGGCGCCCAGCGGCGCTAGAGGCCCGCCCCCCGTCCCCGCCTTTGCGGTACCCGAGGAGGGAGGCTGGGCGGGCGCCGCCGGAGCCCCGGGGGTGGCTGAGGTCTCCCGCGGTCCGGGCCCGGCGCCCGGGCTCCGGCGGCGAGCTCAGGGGTTCCTGCGGTGCGCTGGGCCCGTACCCCGGCTGAGCTGGCAGGCCTGGGCAGGCCTCGGGGCCGGTCAAGGCCTTGCTGGGCCCTGCCGCGGTTTCCCACCCTTTTGCCTGAAAAGGAGCAAAAACCCAATTATGACAAATAATCCGGGACGCTCAGGGCTTTCACGTGCTCCTCAGCCACCTGTCAGCGCAGTTGCCTCTCTGCTTTAGCAGCAGCCGGTTCCTTGCAGGGCTCCGACAGCAGCAGCATCAAAGGGACGAATCCTGGAAGTGCTGGGCATGGGATGGCCCGGAGGGGCTGTCACTGTGGGTGGAACGGGGATGCAGCACCAGGAACAGGGTTCGATGCTTTTATCACCCCGAGCCTCAGACTGGGGCAGTTTGTTTCGCTGGCCTGGCACACGGATCGCTATTGCTCTGTGTGGTGAGGTTCAACACAAGGACAGTTTAAGATGGGCACAAATCTTCTGCTAAAAAGCACTGATAATTGACAACTAGACAATGCCAGAGTGGAAGTGCTGCAGGCAACCCAGGCATGGTAACCAGTCCCAAACAGATTTAAAGACAGCTGGAGAAAGGAAAATGTTAGTGGTTTAACACATGACTGGGGAAGAGGTGATTGACACTTTATTCCCAAACATCTAAAGCAGATAAAAGCGAGGAACAGATGTTGTCTGCTGTGACTGCTGGAGCAGGGCTTTTGCCTTGAGCCCTGTGGGACAACAGACCTTTCATGTTTGCATAATGTGATCCAGGACTCGACCTTTGTTTAAGATCCTAATATAAGTCACAGAGATAATTCTCTGATTTGGCCTGAGATTGCCAAGTATCGGAAGGGGATTTCCTAAATGTGTGCTTGGATCTGGAGTCAAATAGCCCCTTGGCAAAGGCCAAATAAAATGGGATATCTCCTGGTGTGCTATGTTCAAAACAGCATAATTTCTTAACTGGCCTTCCCTTTCTTCCTCCAACACAAGCCCCATTCCTATCAGGGAAATTTTCTTGGCAAATGACTTCCATTTCCCTTTGATTTATTTAGACACCAGCCCTGTGAATTTGGCAGCTGGCCTGGTACAAGCAGGTAGTTTTGTCACTGTGTTTTGGGCAACAGCAGTGCTATCTTCCAGCAGCACAGCAGGACATGACTGTAGGGAGTGGGTGTCCAACTCTTTGGCCTCGTGCTTCCAGCTAGGGAGATGTTCCAAGTCCCTCTGCTGTCCAGGAAAAGCCTGTTTATTTTGGCCCTCTCCTCCAAAGATCCAGGCTTTGGGGCCCCAGAACTGAGTAGGCATGTTGAGGGGGAAACAACTGTGAAAGAGGGGTGGCTGAGTGAAACAACCACTTCTAATTTAAGGCTGGCCAGTGGTGCAGCGTCTGGGGACTCCCTCCAGTTGTCCAGGTTGGGTTTGCCGTGGAAAGTTTTTCTGCTAGGAATGGCTGTCACTGTTCTTTCTTCCACGTGTCACAGGGAATAAGTGAACTCCAGTCAGCCTCTTTAATAACACGTGCAGCTCCAGCTTTTATTTCCCTCTCTCCCTCAGGGCAATTTCTCCTGGCAAACAGAGGGAAAGAAATAAATACACATGTCCTTTGTGTCTGGAGATAATTCGGCTTCATTTGTCACATCCTGGGCCAAAGGTTGCTCTCCTATGGGTTCATCCCAGAGGCTGCATTTGAGCTTGCTGGTGAATGCAAGTTTCAGCATCTGACCCATCCCAGACCCCAGTGAGCTCTGAACGAGGCTGTTGTACACTAACCCCGTGTTTGGATCCATTTCTAATTGCAATAATTGAGTCATGCTGAGTCTGCACAGCATCTGTTTCAAGACTGCAGCCCTACCACATAGACTAAATTTATCTTTGGGTTGAAAAGCTGCTGCCTTTGGGCTTGTTGAAGGCTGAGCTTTGCTCTGCAGGCCCATCTTGCTGTTGCCCTGTGAGTGGTGCCAGGCTGTTCGTGTGTGGGTTCAGTCACAGATGCGCCTGGTCCCTGGTTGGGTGTACTGGTGATGGTGGCTGGGAGAGCTTGGGGACAGCTTGGGGACACCTTGCAGGCCATGTTTGAGCAGGGACACGCTACTTCTGTAGGACTCTCTGCCTCCTAATTATCCCAGGCTACAATGCCTGTGAGTAGATCTGGCCACCCAGGCCTGGTGCCAAGCAACAGTGAGAGCCAGGAGTCCACAATTGCTATTTTTCTCTCTTTATGTGTTGGTTTCTTTTAATACCCTCATTGTGAAGAATGTCCCCTCCAGCAGTACTGCCCCAGAAAGCTGCAGACTGGGAAGCAGCACAAGAGAGGTTACCAGACCCTGCTGCCATCCAGGCATTCATGTAATCCCTCAGCTCCTGGTGTGCTGTGGAGAGAGCATGTCACCCTCAGGGCCACAGAGCCATGGGAGGGGAACAGCCTCAGTGAAGCCAGTGCCAGCCCAGCCATCTGCCAGGGCTGAGGCACGAGAGTGGTCTAATAAATGCCTCTGGCGGGATAAGCCATGGACAGAACTGCACCCCAGGAAAAACCCTGCACTCCTGTTTTTACAGGGCTGATGCCAAACTCAGAGCTGTGTCATTTGTCAGAGCAATTGGTTCTCAAGGAGGGAAGGAGAAGTTGTTTTCCAGCAGGAGTGGGTTGGCTGTGACCGCAGAAGCACACTGAAGCCTGTAGCAGCAGGGAGCAGGATTTATCCTGGTGTGATCCTCATACCAGCAGGGAGCTTGCACCAGCAATACGCAGGGACCATGATGTAATTGTATTGCTCTCTGAGAACCTCAGGTCAGGGGCAGGAGATGTTAAACAGGGCTCTGTGTGTGTAGCAGAAGTCATCCTGGCAACACCTTGCAGATTTTAATACAAACCTGTCAGCAATCCTGAAAAACACACAGGCACGTGGCTGTCATGATGACTGAGAGAAAAACCTCCCTGTTGCAGATTTTATTGGTGTTTCACTGTTTAACCCTGTCCGTGTAAAATCCACCAGCCCTCTGGCTGCCAGTGGGAGGCAGAGGGCACTGCTCTCTGTATTCAGTCCATAGCGAGGTGTTGCAGTTGCCAGCCACAAGAGCACAGACTGAGCAGAGTATGCTTAGCCTTGCTGAGGCACTCAAAAAGCAGTTGGGGAAAGAGAAAAGAAACAGTCTTCCAATTTCATTATTTTTACAACCTCATTTTTTAGCTACTCAGCATAAATCACACCGAGCCTCTGCCAAACAAAACACTCCTCTATTCTTGTTTGGGGTTCGCCTGCGATTTCCATGAGAGGGATGGGCCTGGAAGGGGCTGGTTGGGGCTTGGCTCCTGTGCTTTGTTTGGCTGCTCTGGAAACATGTCCTGCCTTCACAGAGACAGTGGTGATGGGGCATACTTTGCACAGGGGCTGCTAGTCTATTCTTTTTTTTCCAAGTTACTTTAGGTATCTGCAGTAGTTCCCCTGCCCCCTTACAGTGCTCACCTCTCTTTAAAATAATTTCTTACTGGTTTTTAAAAAAATCTGTTTTCCTCTCTATGTTAGACCACAAGACTCAGAAAAACTAATGAAGAAAACTCTCTGTGCACAGCAATTGTACATAGCATTGGGAAGCACACAGAGAAAACCCCCTGGAAGAAAATGACACATTGTCTGTGAGTTTGGAAAGGAGGTGAGACCACTGTGTGATGAGCGTTGATGCAATAAGGAATAAAAAAATAGAAGCAAAAGGAGACTTCATCACTTTAAAAAGTAATTTTAACTTCGTTTTTAAAGCTTCCCGGAAACCTAACTGAAATAGCCATAGGCAGGCACCGACTGGCTACGAATGGAAAAATCTGCTACACGTGTGCAGCTAAAATGCAGAGCCTGAGCAAGGTACATGGTCCACTTGAGGAGACTTGCTTTGGACCGGGGTGGATCTGGATTTTGTCACAGGATCAGGGCATGCTTTGAATACAGGGAACAGTGCTGGCTTAACTATATTGAAAAATGAGGGTATAATCCAGGCTGCCACTCAAGTATTTCCCAGGGAGACAGGACCTGGGTACAACACCCCATTCCAGCCAACTCTGGAGTGGCCTGCCCACATGGCCCCACAGCTTGGAAATGTCTTCAGTGGAGTGGCATCGGCAAAGCCAGAGGAGCAGAGAGGAGGACTGGGTGCATGTCCTGGTTTGGAAAGACAAATGTAACCTTTCACGGAGAACCAAGGGGGCAGAGAAGCTGCTGTCCTTCCAGGCTCCAGAGGTGGCTGGGAGCCCTGGCCATGGGCAGAGCGGGGACATGCTGGCTCTTGGGGCACCTTGGCACAGAATCACACCTCTCCGTTTGCTCGTGTGACCCAGGGTTAGTGGTGAAAACAAAACACGTGGGGACAAACACAGTGAAAGAGCCGCCAGGAGAATCAAGGCAGGAGCATCTCAGGGGCTGGTGCCGAGCTCCGTGAGCGGCCCTGGGTGTGCCGTGGTCCTGGCGGGCAGCTGTGGGCAGCGGTGCCACTGGCCGGCCGGGCGATGGGGCCGGTTCCAGCTCCGAGGGGGGCACAAAGCCTCCCCCTCCTCCCCGCCCCGCCATGGCCCCGCGCCGCCGCCAGGGGGCGCTCCCATCGCTGCGGCCGCACCGCGGTGACAATAACTGATCAATTATTGTCCCTCTCCTGCGCCCCTTCAGCAGGGGGCTGGTCCCCGGGGTGAAGGACGGCGGGCGAGGCACAGGGTGTGCAGCGATGCAGTCCCGTGGGGCTGCAGTGGGACTTAGTGCCCATCTCTCTGTAAGTGCTGCTGCGTTTTTTCCTTCTGACTCTTTTAAGGTCCTGCGAATGTGGTGCCAGGACCCAGCTGAGAACAGCACAGTCCCTGGGCCATGATCCTGTCCTCAGTGGTGGTGAAGCCCGGCAAGGAATTGTCACTATCCACGCAGCACAATAGCTGAGTTTCCATCTTTGCATGAAGCGACTGCTCTTTCTCAGCTTGTTTTTGGAAAGGAAAGCACTTGCTGGTTTATCTACTTAGAAGCCTGTTGTTCATGTAGAGTTTGAACTTGGATTTTAAAGTCTCAGGTTTGCAGGATCTACCACAGCCAGTGGGAAGTTGAGGATTCCACTGGCAGCAGCAAGAGGGGGTAATTTGCAGATTGATAGCTCTTCTGCTCCCTCCAGGAGCCCTGTGTTCACGCAGTGCTTACTGTGAGATAATGCAAATTTCTCACCAGGTTACTAAATTTTGGAATCTGCTGGCAGAGTTCCCTGGGTGATGCTCTGTGAAGTGCCAGCTGGGATTTACATTTCCCTTGGTAAGGCAGCCACCGAGCCCCTGCCCGGCTGAATCAAAACCTCTGACCCAAGCCTGGCTGTTCATGCACCTCAGCATGCATGTATGTGGTGGTCAGCTGTGGCTCCTTCCCCAGAGACAATCTCATCATGCCCTGCCAGATGGCTGGTGGTGATTCCTTCCCATCAGAGGTCTTTTGATGTGTGACCCAAAGAGAGGGAGCATTAACCCTCTGTGAACAGCACTGGTCTGCAGCAGTGAATGCAATCACTTTCCGGATAAGAAAAACACCAATGATCAAGGAAAAAAGAAACGTGAGGGTCTTTTGATCATTTGTTCTTATTCCTTTCCCTGAAGGCCTCGGGCTCCTCACAAATAACTCTCCTGTCTACCTGCTAAGAAATGCTTGATAAGATGTTTGTGTTATTTTTTACTGAGTCAGCAGAACTGGTCCACTCCAACAAAAAGGATGGCAGCCAGAGCCTCACTTAACCCCACACAGGTCAACCAGAAAGCAGCTAAAATACAGCCTTAGCCTCCAGCAGGCTGTGATGTTGGAATGGCCCTCATGTCTGAAGCAATTTGGCAGGAGTGCAGGTCAGGCAGACCAGATGTTCCTTAGGCTGGCATTGTGCTAGGGTAGATGGGATAATGCATCTTTTGTAGCCCCACTGCTCACAGATTGGCCAAGAACTTCACTGAAGGAGAGAAGCCCAAAGAGATCCAACTCATCTAAACAAAGTAAGAGGTGCTGATTTCTATTTGCCAGAAATTTGGGCATTTCTATGGAGCCAGCCCTGAGTGCTGGAACAGAGTAACTGGAGCTGTATCACCCACCTATATAAGCATTTCAGTTTAGGATCGTGCTTTGTGAGGCATACCTTCAATTTGGTGGCTCAGGGATTTGCAAACAGTGAGTCATAACTCCCTAGGGTCAGAAATGCAGCTGCTGAGGCACCAGGCATTGAAAAGTGTTGTCCAAGATAAAAGCAAAGCAAACCTCGCTGCCCACACACCCTTATCCTTCAAGGCTGAGTATCTTTGTCACAGTCTTTGAAAACATGCACTTAAAATTATACCAGCTTCTTGTGGTTGCCATTGATACGGGATTTACTTTTCCTCTTAGAGCAGACAAGAGGGGATTGTGAAAATCTGTCACTTGAAAGAGTTGAGGCAGATAGATCTGAGGCTAATATGCAGAACGCCATGCTTGCAGAGAGGTGGCTGGCATTTTAGGAGGGATTTGCACTCATGTCCATGTCCTTCCCAGGGAGGGTCCCAGAGGAGCTCCCTGGGTCTCTGCAGACAACCCCTGTCCCTTCCCATCCAGGATGGACCTGTAGGTCCTGGAGAGTGTGCTGCAATGCAGCCAGTTTGGTTCCTACCCACGGAACGCTGTCTTTGGGATGCCTTTTGGCACTGACTCACTGCTAAGGAAGAAGCGACACACAAGTCACCTGTCCCACAAAGTGTCCCACTCACAGTGGTCACGTGGCACCAGGCTCTTGACCCATGACACATTCTGGATAGAACAACAGCATGGCATGGCCACCTTTCCCACAGAATGCTTGGATGCAGAACTCACGTGGCTGGTCCACTCCATCACACAACACCCCGTGCAAAGAGGAGCAGTGGCACCAGCTGTGGATCCTGCAGAGTGTCCCAGGCACTGCCAGCCATCAGCCTGTCCTGCCTGTCCCCATGGCTTCAAAGCTATCAGTGTCATGAGCTGAGAGGTCTCAGGCTCACCAGATCTTTGCTGTGAAGGCTTCAGTGCTTAGCAAGTAACAGCTCGCAGAACCTGCTGCTTTGGTAACACGCTGCTTTAACAAAATCTTTATCCCTGAAGGAAGGCCAGTTCTGCAAAGGTCTGTGAAGTTCTGTGCTGCCTGTTCACCTCTCTCCAGAGCTATTTTTATACCATTCCTACAATTTAAAAACCTTTCAGAAATGTCTGTTTAGAGAGACAAAGTAACTGACTCACTCTGGCCTCAGGGAAGTTACTTCACTCTATGGATCATCATCTCGACTTGAGTACGAGAACAATCATATGAAATTACCCAGCATACCTCCAATGCAGCTGTAAAAAAATAATTAGTTGGTATTTAGAACCGGCTGTGACAGTGGGAAGGTACTGGTGTTGGAGAACCTCTGTAGCTTGGGTGGCAGGACAGGTGGGAGACCTGCAGGGGATTCAGGTGATTGTCACTAATTTTGTGACAGCCTCATGAGGTCATGGTTATAAATAGGATGTGAGTGCCTCTTTGCCCCTGAGCCCAAAGTCTGGACCATCAAAACACTCCTTTCCCCTGTGACACTTGACCTTTCCAGGGCCTTTGGTTTCCACCAGTTTAGGCTCCAGATAACTATGGTGGTGCCAAATGGGTAAGAGCAGAGTGGTGTGGAGTCCATCTTACACCATAAACACCACCATAGAGTTGCTTCTCCCCACCTGTCTTGCCAGGACCAGTACAGACACTTGTCTAGGGATGCCCCCTGGGCTCAGCATGTTGTCCACAACCTCTGTAGGAGGCCGACTCAAAAGCAGAGCAGAGGCTTGCACCTTCACATCTCAGGGAGTGAGCTGGCAGCAAAGGGAAGGTGCTAACATTACTATCTCCCTGTATCAGAGATCACAACTCTGCAGTGGTCTTCTGGCTCTTGCTATTGAACAGGGGGAAGCTGTCAAAAGAGTCCAAAGCCATTTTCTTTACATGCTTGTGTCTCCTATGTCTGGCGTGAGGGAAGGTGGCATGTCAGGGTTTTCAGCAGTGCAGGTCGGCCACCAACCTCTCTGTGGGGCTCAGGCTTCAATGTCTGCATTTAGATTAGATATCAGTGCTTTGTTTTATGATGTTCATCCTCCAGCAGATGCAGTTTATGAGAGAGTACAGAGGCTGTTAATCCCTTGCACTATGGGCAATGTCTACCTCAGACTGGAGATCTGCCATGAGCAGTTGCTTCCTATGGTTGGTACGTGGTGATCAAGTCTTGTCCAGAGCAACCTTTTTGTTTCAGTATGTTGCTGTTTGGAAATCATCTGAGGATTGCAAAGGTAAAAGCACTAGTAGATTAGCAGAGCAGTATTTCTAGTGCAGGCAGGGATTAGGGAACAGGGCAGGCAAAAGACTATGGCTGTATTCTTGCTGCTGGAAATGCATCTGTAGTCATGCAATAGCAGATCTGTAATGAACAAAATGCCAGCAGAAGCAGGGGGAATCTGCTTTAGACAAGGTAAATCAAACGGTGACAAAGCTTGGTATATCAAAGCAAGATCTTGTGTTTACTGCATTTTAGTTCCCTTTTATAATTTTAGTAAGTTAGATCATTATAATGATAATTTGAGGAAGCTGGTATGGAAGGCCAAAAGTGATGAGGGAAAGCGTTGAACACCCAGCTGAGAGAGCACAACTACACAAGGGATCTCTGGACAGTCAATTTTCACTGAGGCACAGCCACTGAGGAGGAGGGACTGCAGGACTGAAGACCTGAAACATGCTGCAAAAGTATCAGGAAAATGAAGGGACTCTCCCAAAGCTTTTAATGTCAGAGATGGCCAGAGGTGGTCTAATTGGGTGTGTATAAAAGAGGGTGAATGCATTAAGCACCGTGGGGAATCTCAGACATTTACAGCTCATGTCAAGGATTGTAGGTGCTACAGCTAAAGTGATGTGATGTGCTCCCCTAGGCCTCTCTGCAGGCCCTTCCAAAATCAGCAACCAGCAGGTGTTTTGGTACTGCTGTTCACTCATCATCCCATGGACTGAGAAGGGAAAGGGAGGGGCCCTTTCAGTCCAGGGACAAAAGCAATGAGGTGGTGTCAGACATATAATGTTTTATTATCTCTAACTGGATCAGGAAGATTAGTAAATAGAGATTAGATGACACAAAGGGAAGAAAATCAAAGCAGGAGACATTCTTACTTCCTGGTTTAGAGGAATGAGTGCATGAAATAGGTTGAGGTTTCTGCACTGGTAAATGTCTAAAGACCTGTCACTGTAGATCCACTCACCTGTGTGAAGGTCCCTCAAGGACAGAGAATGGATTTCTTCCAAGCAGTATTAGCGATTGGGAACCACCGGCACAGGGATACAAATTGATCCATTTTTATGGGTTTTCATCGAGTTTTGATATTTTCAAGTGTTTAGATGAGGAACACAGTTTCCTTTAAAGGATGCTGAAAGTCAGTGTGCTGGGTGGCACTACGCTCTGGTGTTCCCCAGGACACATGTTCATTCAAGTGTGTGTGTCTCTGTCTCTACAAGAGCCACAGCTCAATATTTTTATTCACCACTTTGTTACAGCTGTCTTTCTCCTGTCACTCTGCCACTGTGAATGTAGTTCTCATCTGTGCCAAGGGATGGACATCCAGCCTGGATAGCAGGGACCTCTGTGCTGACATTGATCCTCCGGAGTGCCAGGATCCGAGTGTGCTTCAAGGCAGGCAGGATGTTCCCTCATCAGCTTAAGAAAATGCTGCATTCCCACACAGGATCAGAAAACAGCTGTTGGTGATGTCAGAGCCAGGGGCACAGGAACTTGGTATGAATTGCCTTCTGCATAACAAAGGTCTGTGATAGGTGGTGCCAGGATTGCTCTGCGGTAGAGCAGGAAATTTCACTCGCAGCTTTTGTTTGCTTTTCATATTGTGTGAAAAGAAAGAAAAAAAAGTAAACTTTTAGGAAAAGAGAGCTGAGGAACACCCTGTAATTTGCCATTAATACCTGGTACTTTCCTTCCCATTCAAAGAAATCATGTGTGTTTGGGAGAGTTTTCTCCATCATTTCACTAAGCAAAGCGTTTCCTCTTTTGTGCACTCCATGTTTGAATTGGTATGAGGTTCTTCTGCAGCATGTTGCATCTAATGGGGCACCTTAAAAGCACCAATAAACTGGATGCTACCAGGTTCCCTTTTTTGGGGTCTGGAACATCTCTCTTATGAGAAGAGACTGCTGGAGCTGGGCCTCTCAAGTTTGGAGAAGACTGAGAGGGGATCTCATTAACGCACATAAATATTTCAAAGGTGGGTGCCAAGAGGATGGTGGTGCCCAGCAACATGACACAGAGCAATGGCCATAAACTAAAACACAGGAATTCCACCCCAACGTGAGGAAGAACTGCTGCACATTGAGGGTGGCAGAGCACTGGAACAGCTGCCCAGGGAGGGTGTGGAGTCTCCCCCTCTGGACACATTCCAAACCCACCTGGATGTGTTCCTGTGGCACCTACTCCAGGTGATCCTGCCTGGGCAGGGCGGTTGGACTCGATGATCTCCAGAGGTCCCTTCCAACACTAACAACTCTGTGATTTTCTATTTAGTGTTGCTGTAAGTAGCCTTGGTCCTTTTCTCTCTTTCACTAGCTTTAAAAATTCTTACTTTTTCTTGGTTGCTCTCCTGAGTTCATAGGCTAACTAAACCCACAACAGTCATGACATGGATGAACGCATGAGAATATTCACAATCAACACAGAGTAGAAAATACTGATTTAATCTTGTACCACCAGGACAGTTGTTAACCCATGGATTAAGGTCTGGAGAGTTTACACAGTCCCATTTTACTTGCATGCACCATTGATCTTGGTGCTGGCAATTGCCTGAATAATCAATCTGAATGTGTCTTCAACTGATGCCTTTTTACTTGTATTTCCTTTCCTGACAAATGCTGTTGCTACTACCCTGCTCCAGATTGCATCTGTGAATATATATATATATATTCTAAAATTCATCCATTATCAAAGACGTGTTTTTTACCACATACTAATCTAACTGTGGAGAACTTCCTGCTATTTCTCCAACGCATTTCAGAGAAGCCCAAAGAACAGATCTGCCCCCACGTGTCCCCACCTTTTATTTTCGACACCACCAATGTTCCCAGAGCCCTTCCCTGCTCCCCTCCACCTGGGGCCCTTGCGGGATGGGGAGGCAGATCCCACACCGCCCTCCCACCCTGTGGGTGTGAGAAATAAAAAAACATGCGTTTATTACAAGCAAATAGTTCATTAACTCAGGATTATTTTTCTTTAGGCATAACACAGAAGTTGTATGGCACCAGGTTCAGTCTGGGGCTGGTGCTAGGGACAATTTGCATTCAGGAATAGGGAATTATGAAAGTAGATAAAGATATGGCCTAAACAGGTCCCTGCCACATGGCAAAGCCCTTTGTGTGCAGAGGAAAGTGGTCCTTCTGACAAGAAGACCCTGTCTCCCTGCACAAGGCGGGCATACCAACCCAATCAGAAGAAGAGACCCACTCCTCTCAATACGCTAACAAGGTGGGACTCTTGGGACACATAAAATGCATGATTTTTGGGGTGAGACCATGCGTTTGTGGCCGGAGCACCCAGCACATGCTGAAACAGAAACTTTCCTTCTTCTGCTAAACTTCATCTCACGATAAATGTATTTTTTCTAAAGTGAATAAAAGAGATTTTTCTCACAGGCGTACTTTTCAGACCTTTATGGCCGGAGCACCCAGCATGCACTGAAATTTTCCTTTTTTTCTGCTAAACTCCTTTATTTCACAGATATTTTTATCTTCTCTGAATTGAATAAAAGAGGTTTTTTCCCTCACATGGGGGCTCCTCCACACACATTTACCTCCCGCCCAGCGAACACCGCGCCCCTCACGGCGCCAAGATGGCGGCCGGGCGGGCGGCGCG
>WBMV01016873.1:345992-372971 GCA_013396655.1 Campylorhamphus procurvoides | reverse complement strand
GCTGTGGTGGCGCTGCCGCGGCGCTGTCTCGGCGCTCACGGCAGGTTCGGCACCGCGGTCCGGCCCGTTTACCACCCCCCGAACACCGCTCTCCGCGGGGCTGGGCCCGGCGCTGCCCCCGGGACAGCGCAAGGGGGCTGGCCGGGGCGCGGCCCTCCCCGCGGGCCTCTCCCGGTGGGCCCCGCTGTGCCCGGAGCGTCGCGGAGGCCCGAGCGGTGTTCCCGGGCACGGGGCGCATTGTCCGCGCCTGGCGGTGCTGCCGTAGCTCCCCGCGGGGCAGGGCCGGGGCCCGGGGTGCTGAAACGCTGCTCCGGGGGTCGGCGGGGGTCGCTTTGGGGATGAGCTGGCAGCCGTGGGAGCGATTAATGCGAGCGAGGGGGCCGGCAGGTATTGCGAAAGTGGCTGTCGGCGCGTGTAAAGCCTGAGTCAGTCCCGAGAAGTATTGGAGTGGGTGCTGGAAGTGCTTTTGGCTGCGAGTGCATAATAAGGTAAATTAAGTGATAGTTGCGTTATTAGTCTCCAGGTATATATAGACTAATAAATATGGAAATGCCTAATGGTTGTACTAAGGACAACTGCATTGTCTTCCCTGTAAATAGAGGCATTATTTTAGTAGTAGAAAGGCTGTCTTACTCTGAAGGAGGTAACCTCAGCGTCAAAATGTATGTCTTGCCTTGTAACTCCAGACCTTTTGAGTCAAAGCTGGAATTCTTAGCGTTACCGCCGTGAAAACTAAAAATACTTGCTGATAAACAGGGTTGTTGTTATCTGCGTGTATGAGGTTTTTATATGTAAACTGGGAACACATGACAGAACAAAGTCCTCCCAACTGTAAGCAAGCTGTTCTTTGTTTGACACTTGCCAATATGGAAGCTTTAAGCCTTCCAGCAGTTGCCACTGGCTGGCTAGCTCTGGCCTGTGGCTGACATTCTGTGTATTACTGTGGGAACTGGAGCTAGGGGAAGTGGAGAGTTCTCTTTTTAGGAGAATGATACATAATGAGCTAGGCCATGGTATTTGGCTGGCTGTAGCTTGAAGGCTGTGGTGGTACCAGTAGTGTGTGATAGGAGCTGCATCCTAGCTGTGCTTCCAGTAGAGCCAGGCTGCTGGAGTCAACATACCCTGCTCTCTCAAGAGCTGAATTTGAGGTTAAAGTGGGTGGAGTCATTTGAATATTCCTTGTTAAATAATCAAGGCTCCCTTGCTATACTTACTCAGGAAGAACAAGTATACTTGTCTCTCCCCCTCCCCCTTGTGACTCCCAACAGCTGACTGAACACATGACTGGCCCTCCATGCACTAATGAGTGGACCCACCATGCCTGGCCCGAGTCCTCAGAATTAAAGCAGCTCTAATACTGTTACTTTCAATTACCGCCTTATTTTTTTTTTCCTTTGCACTGTTATGTTAATACTCTACTTTTGGTGTAGAAAAGCTGTGAGATGGGGTTAATCTGACCCCTCAATAAGGAAAACTTCTAAAATCCAATAGCAGTTTCTTGTTGTCTGAAACTGCAGGGAGAAGTGTAACTGATAAGATACATAGCAGTAGCTACATTAAACTTTCTTCTCCCCTGTGGTGTCATGCAGTGGTCTTGTCCTGAAATACCCCAATGATAGTTCAACACAGAATCATAGAATATCCTGGGTTAGAAGGGTCTCACAAGGATCATCGAGTCCAACTCTTAGTCCTGCACAAGACAACCCCAACAATCCCTGTGCTTGAGACCGATGTCCAAATGCTTCTTGAGCTCAGCCAGCCTTGATGCTGTGACCACTTCCCTGGGGAGCCTGTTCCAGTGCCCAACCACCCTTTGGGTGAAGAACCTTTACCGAATATCCAACCTAACTGCCCTCCCCATAATACAGATTCATGCTGTTCCCTCAGGTCCTGTCACTGGTCACCAGAAAGAAGAGATGGAGAACATGGCGCCCTGAGAGTTGTACCTTAAAGGTGCCAAGTTAAGAATTTAAATAACTGTATAGTAGATGCTGCACTACAGCTATTCTAGCCCTCCTGTCAAAATCAGCCAATCAAGCTCTTTGAGTAGCACAGACATGTTACAACACTCATGAATCCTTAACTGAATGTGGAAAATGTACAAGGTCTGTTCTGATGTGACCTGGGGAATATACCACTTTTTTTGGTTTATTACCCAAAATGAGTGCTTGTGGGCAGGAGGGTTACCAGTTTCAATTTCTGCAGCACCTTCTTAAGGCTCCTGTTCTAAGGCTCTTGTGTTGGAAGGTCATGTCAATTACCTGTCGGAGGAAATCTCTGGCATAGCTTGTCCTTGAGGAAACGTGACAATTACAATCAAACCATCTGTGCAAAACTATAAATAGCTCTGTCTCTAACATATATGGAATTTTGGTCTAACTTCAGTGTGAAAATGAGACTAGCTTGTGCAGAGCTTAACATTTGGCTGTAAACAAAATTGCCTGTGCTTCATTAGGGTGTGTTTTTAAATGCTGCATCGTGGGATTGCCTGGCAAACCCTGGCTTGAGAATAAGGGCTATGAAATAGGACACTTGGATGTTTGCATTCTCTAAAGCTGGTGGATGATGTGGGCTCACAGGTACTTACTGGTGCCTGTCCCTGCTGTTACAGTATGGCAATTTCTTCAGTAAACTGAGTATTTGATTAACAGGTACAGAACCCTCACCTTGCATGCTGCCAGTGTTCCCTTATGTCTTCTGGGCTTCTCCTCAGCTGTGACCTGACCTGCTCTTAAGCCCTTGTTTCTCGCGCCTGATGGACCTACAGTTCTCTTGCAGAGTTGTAGAGTAAAGCTTGTTGCCTCGACAGAAGAGGGTCCAGATAAGACTTTACACAAATGCTGAACTTTGCTGGGCACAAGCTGCCTGGGTGCTGCTTGGCTGACAGCAATCTTGGATCCTTCAGATGCTGAAGTATTTCATCCTTGCACAGCATTGTCTTGATAATTGCAGTTTAATTGCCTGATGAGTTAGAGTTGAGTTGGCTTCCCCCTGCAGCTTCCTAAAACGATCTTTAGTAGTTGCTGTATAACAGTCTGCCTTCAGAAGTAGCTGTAATAGGAGACTGTGAGGATAAAAGGGTCACTTTGCACCAACAATCCAAACAGGATCTGTGCATCTCAAAACTGAATTAGGTGTGGATAATTAATGGAATGACAATCATTAAAAAGCCATGTTCAGTTCTGCAGTTACTGGTTCTATAGAAGATCTTAATTCTCTTTTAATGCACCTTGAATAAAACATGTGAATGAGTGCCCAAGGTCAGTGACTGCACATGTGCTGCTCAGAAATAGCAGGTGGTGAAGGGATACCCCTCTGTCACATGGTTGCTCCCTGCCTTCCAGCATGCTTGTTGCTTTTGCTCTCTGTTCGTAGGGATGCAGCGCTCGAGCCCAGTGAGCTGCTGCATTTTGTGCTCGGTGGAGATCTGCTGTGGTGATGTCATTGTTGCTGTGAGCGCTGTTCCTGCGAGGCTGCTCCTCCTCTCCGGTGACAGCAACCAATGCTCCGTCCATGGAGGGAGCTTTGTCAACACTGCTGTTGCTATCTTGTGGTCAGTGACCCTGGGGAGGGAAGCGAGCTCATCAAGGCCACTGGAGTGTGTTGATTTGCAGCTGATCTCAAATAGCCTTGACTTTCTTTGCTGGGGAACCTGCTACTGAGGTTGTGGCTGTCTTTACAGGGCAGTGAAACTTCAGCAGGGGTGCACTGCCTTTGAGATGGGATTGAAGCATAAATTTGGGCACAGATTTCTATTTGTATAATTTAAAGGTGCTGATGTCAGTGATTTGCTCTTGCCTCTTCATAGCCACTTAGAATGCCAACTTAAGGTGACTAATTGTGTCTCACTGTACTTGCAGGAGTTTCAAGCAGAAATTGCTAAATTGAGTAGATCCTTTTAATGTCAATTAAGAAAACCCAGTATTTTTCTTGACTCTGTCCTATGTCACTTTATACTGTAACTTTGATCAGTTGACAGACAAGCTGGATCAGTAAAGTGTGAACAGAAGTGAAGGCCAGCAACTGGGGCTACCATTGGAGCCAACCTGCCTGGAGTACCTGAAGCTTGGTTGCTGGGGGTACCAGTTCATCCAACAAGTTTGTGCTGAGCCCTTGATCTCTTTCCAGCTGGAAGTAGAATCCTCTTGAAAGTAACCTGTTTGGTGCTTGTCTCCCTCAAGTGGGCTGAGTCACTCAGCTCCCAGACATGGATAATGATATCTGTAGTCCAAACTGGCACAGTGGTGACAGTGTCTCAGGCATGAGCAGTGAGATGGTTCTAATCAAGGCATGCCTAAGCCTGACCTCTCCCCATGCTGCCTAACAAGAAGATGCCTTTTGCCAGCAGAGCTCTCTTAGTCTCGCCATGCAAGTGAGGTTTCTATTCCCTGTTTGTGGAGCTTCATCAAGAGAATAGCTGAAGTTGTAAAGTATTGATGCAAGATCTATGCAAGAGGTATGAGGGTATGAAGTATGAGTGTAAAACTGAGTAGCCACAGTAGGAATTCCTTGTTAGGCACTGACTCAGCTGTCGTGGCAAGATGCCTGTTAGGCTCTCATCCTGGGACTGGTACTGAAATACTTGTCCATCCTGCTCTGCAAACTGTATTAGCATAGTAAGAGGTACTGGGTATGTGTAGGATCAAGAGTTCTGCTTGCAGATCAAGGTGTAGTTCTTAGATTACAACCTGTCCCTAGGGGAAGCTTCCTCTCTAGAAAACTCATTACTGAAACAGGACCTCCTGAAAAAGGAGTAAGGTTTTTACTATTAGTGTTGGTCTTGTACTTTCCTACATCTGCTTGTCTTGCAGTAGGATCTCCCATCAGTATTTGTCCTTTCTCTTCTATTAAGGTTCTTATGCTCCAGGAAAGACAATATTCACTCTTGGATCTGAATATCAGTGTAAGTTACAGGGTCTGGCAGGCCTCCCAAGGGCCATAGTTTGACTTGGTCATCTTCTTTCAGTCACTTGTTTCCTGCCTGGCCTCTAGGAACTGTGGCAGCTAACAGTCAGCAGTGGATAACCAAGGCTTGTTTACCACTGACAAGGTCTAAGACCTGTGCTTTGCTTACCACTGCAAAAGTTATCTAACACCTCCTGTTTGTGTTTCTGAAACTGAAAGCATGACAGGAATGTGTGAGAACTTAGGAGGCTGTAGTCAAAACTAGAAATTAGTCTGAGCACTTGATAAATACTGTCAGATATGGGAAGTATCTAACAACTCAGCTGTTTCTCAGTGGGCTAACTAACTAGCAATATTGTGGATTGGATAGTCTTATCTCCTGGAAAGGAAGATTAAAACCCAGCTGCCCCAGCACCATTTGGTTATAGAAAGCAATGGGGGAATTATCAGTGGGAACGTGAGAACCATGCTAGGCCCTTGGTGATCATGTTGGGGTTACTGAAACTGTTGGGTGGCTCTGTGCTAAAAGGCCAACAGACTGGGCTGTATGAGCATAATAGCTGTGTTCCAGTTAGTTCAAGATTTTTCCTACTCATTGGAAAACTGTCCACCAAGGAGGCTGTTCTGGTAGAGGCATGGCAACATGGAAGCTGTGCTGGTGTAGCTGCAGTGCCTTGCGTAGGCAAGGCCCTTAGTCAAGACTCATGGCTTGTTGCCTAGTGTCTCCCAGCAGCCAGCAATGTGCTCAACTCTCCTCCCACATCCTGAGATTGTCTCCCCCAGGGCAGAATAGGGGAAGTTGAGCTTGCTCTGATAAAGGGGGAGGGGTGTTAAAGCAAGCATGCCTGTTCTTGTAACAACATGATCCTTGGGGAAAATCTGCTGGGAACTACCTGAAATCCTGTAGGATTTACAGAGGACCTTTTTCCTCCTGGAAGGTAGGGGCACAGCAATACTGATTCTTGAATGACAACTTGACCTGAACCTCCAAGGGAAGGGTAGCTGAACATCTTGAGACACTTGCTATTGGTCTGTTAGGGCTCTGTATGTCTGCCCATTCCTGGGACAAAAAGATCCTGTGGTGGAAGGGTCCTTTAGCTGCTGGAGGAACTTGTGGGACTAAAACTTCACAGCTGGAAACATCCAGCTTTCAGTGAAGCTTGTGGATGTGGTTTTCTTGCAGAACTGTCTTCCTATAAGCTGAAGACTGCTGTTTCAGCAGGTCTGGCTTTCTGTTTGGGAATCCTGGTCTGGTTACTGTGTGGCATTGGCTCCAAAAGGATCTTCCTGCGCTCCTGCCCTGTCACAGCTGCAGTCTCCCAATACCTGCTGCACCTGTGGAGGTGATGGTGATCATCTTCAGGTTCCTGAGGAGCAAAATGATCCACCCAGTGTGGCTGGCCAGCATAGCTGGCTGCATTCCTGGGGACACTTTCTGCACTCCCTTCCCTCCCTCCCTTTGGCTCAGGGCGTTTATCACCTGGAAGATTCTACATGTGCTCCTGTGATCTTAGGCTAAGCAGCAGTCTAGGTGAAGTAGTGTTCCTGTAGGCAGCAAGAAATGACCTCCAGACCTTTCCAAATGCTCCTAAAGATACTGGTGTTTGATCGTACACAAAGAAATATCTCCCATGGTACTGTAATCAAATGCATTTACATCCTTGTTTTGCTCCTACATTCAAACCATGTAGCCAGATCAACATGGTACCTCCTCAACAACCATGGCACAAGTTTTTGGCACAAGGAGTGGGGGCTAGTCCTACATAGTTTGGACTTTTCTAGGGTAGAGTCACAATTCATTATGGCAGCAAGAAATTTGTTTATTTCCACAGCTAATATTTAAACATTGTGCAGGCATAAAACAACCCTGATCTGGAGAAGTGCCAAGAGGTGCAACAGGGCTGTGAATCAGTGAGGCTTGGACTGAAGAGCTTGGCTTTGAGAGCTTGGGCTTGGAGCCTGACTGATCATATGCATCAGTGCCCCTCAGGAATGCAGTGTTCTCCAAATCTCAGCCCTAAGGGAACCACAGCTGAGGTGAGACCTCAGACAGGGCAGACCCCTTCTCATGTGCAAGTCCTGTGATTCCACTGCAGACATGGCTCCTACCGGTGGCATTGCTTCTGCCTTCCTTGTGTCATCTGGGCTCCCTGACAAGCTGGCCATTGGTATGTCTTCTTCCAATGAGCTCCAAGGCGTTGTCCACATCAGGGATGTATGGTAGAGCCTTCAGCTGGGGATTGAGGGTATGGCTAGGGCAAGCTAAAACCTTATCGCCACTGAAAGGAATGTCTTACCCAGCACTAGCTTTGGAGCTTCCTTGATCACACCAAGAGCCTGTTCTGCTTAAAACTGTTCCAAAGCTTCTGCTTCTTGGCTGGATTTCCTACATATTTACCCAAAATACATGTTGCTCCATCAGTCTTTCTTTAGCACTGAGCTGTTTTAAGAGCATGTTATCCATGAACAAGATGCAGTAGAGTGTGTGTGTATGTGTAGGTCTGGTGTCATCTCTGTCTGGGAGCTACCTCTCAGACCATGTCAGCTGGCTTTAGCACCATGTCATGTCAGTTTGGTGCTCATGTTGAAGCAGACAATGAGCAGAACTTGAAGCTGTGTGGCTGAACTACAGCTGGTGACTGCTGCTGCTGGTTCCTGAGCTTGCTTTGGTTCTAGAGCAGCTCCTTCGGCCCCAGAGGCCATAGCTCCACCCTCAAAATGAGTTGGAAACTTACTGCAGACAGCTGTAGTCTAAAACACCAATTCCTCTGGGATACTGAAACATGTTTTAAGATTCTATTTTGATCTGAGCCATGTCAGTGTGCTAGAAGACATCTAAAGCTATTCTTCAAGCAAGTGAAGCTTTTGGCTTAGGACTCTTAAATAGGAGTGGGATATACTGGACATCATACCTACACCTGACAGCTTGCAATATAGTGTTTTATATGAGGTATCAAAAACTAATTTGTAGCTGATGATCTCAACTCCCTGAACAGAGGTAATTTCTGCCTCACAGGGCTGGCTGGGAAAGGTACCAACTGGACAGAAGCCTGCTCTTGGTGGAGCTGCAGTAAGGAGCAGGCAGCCGAGCTGCTCCTCCTGAGGAAGGAACGATGAGCTGTGCTCAAGCTCTTGGCTGGGTACCAGCAAGAGGGAATATGTTGGTTAGAACAGCATCATAAATGTGTGGGGAAGAAGGAGGTGGAAGTTTTGAGATGATACTGATACAGCAGCAGCTAGAGTGTACCCTTCAGTGAAGCTGTCACAGGAATATCTTGCCAGCTGCTTTTGGTGTGGGCTTCACTTGAACTGACTGCTGCTCCACGGTACATCAGCAAGGCCTGAAGGCACCTCTAAAACACCTCTGACTGTATGGACTGTAGGAGCCCATTGCCCTAAAAAGCAACCCATTTACAGAGAGCAGTTCTTGCAAGCTGTCAACCCGAATGACAAGATGTTCCTAATTTCCTTTTTAGACACAAAGCCAGCACGTGTCCCCACTGAGTGTGAGGCTTTCCTTGATGGAATCTTCCAGTGAGCTGGGGAAGCTGAGCTACTAAAAGACCTGTCATGGGAGGGAAAGAGTACTGTCCTGCTTGTGCAGCCCTTGCCAGTAAAAGACTCAACCTGCTCTTATAACTTATATGCTCCTCTAGTAGTCCTCAGTGTGAGGATGCTGAGTATGTGTTCCACTGGTAAAGCACCCAAGTGTGGTAAGGAAAATATGTAGGCTCTGTAGCAGTCAGAAAAAATAATAAATCAAAGGTAGCCTTATTTCTATTTCTTCCTTGAAGGCAGCTTGGCACCTCTTAAGCCATGTTGATATGAAATTAATAGACCCTGCTGATTATCCTCTGACTAATGCTGAGCTTCTACACAACTGAAAAGACAGGACTTTTGCCCTGCACCTGGGCTGTTGTGTCACTGTCGGGAGAATGCAAGTGAGATGTTGAAGTTTGATACCTGATGGTCTCAGGCATTTGTGTTGAACTGCTCAGTCTGTTACTTGTAGCTTTGACGTTGTAGCTTTGTGTTAGCTGATACAATGTCTGTGTGACCAGCTAGTAGGAACCAAAACATTGTTATTAAGTTGTAATTCGTAAAACTTTTCAGCCCCACCTTGGGGTCCTGCTGCAGTTGGAGATTGAGGGTTCAATTCAGAGGGTGTCTGGACCGCTTGGACACACTGCAGCTGGGAACTGTGACCCTGCTCAGCTAGTTGGCAATCACAAACTGTCTGCCTTTCCTCAGGATGAGGCCTTTCATTTTCAGAGTAGCTGAATTGGAGCAAATTCCTGTGTCTACTCAAAGCCTTAGTTAAATCACGATAGGGTACAGTGTGACCATAGGGCAAGTGATGTGTGCCTGATCCTCTAAGAACAGGATAAGCATTCAGTGACCATCTTATTTCAGTGGCTGAAGATCTAAGCAGGCATAACCCCTTGAGGTGCCAAACATGTTAAGTAACTTGCTAGTTCTGAGGGGGAACTGGTTCAATCTGACTGAGCTGGTCCTGAATCATTTTTCCAGCATTGGTTTCCTTGAAGAAATGCAGAACCCTTGCAGGGGGAGGGAGGGAATAAAAATAGCTCTCTGGTGTAGTACAGAGACATACCGCTCTGCAGCCTCCCCCATGCAAGAGAACAGTGAGTAGAGGAGCTGTATCTGTGTCAAAAGTGCACTTAGCTGCATTTCAGGGAACTTTTCCTGCTTTTCAGGGCAGAAGGTTCTTTCAGTATTCAGGTGTGGGTGTCTTCTGCTCAGTCTGGTTACTGTGGTAAGCCCACTGCCATGTGTAGTAGCCCCTAATGGAGACCTGATCTATCCAGGTCAGCTTGTTCGTGGTGGGTATTTTAGCTAAAGGTCCTCTGATACAGCAGAGAAGTGAATGCTCTGCTTACCAGCTGGAGCACCCAGAACAGACCTGTAGTGCTTCATGTTCAAATAGACCTTTTTGTGGAAGACCTGCTTACTCGTGTGCTGCCTGCTAAGTCAAGGGAGCAGAACTAGGTATCCATAAGTTCCACACTGTTTGGCTCTGCTCAATCCTTGCTCATCTACTGCTTTGTGCCATGTTGGCATGGTGTTAAGTATTCCTGGCAAGAGGTGCAGTCCAACAACCTTGCTTCAGCATTCAGCTGGCTTCTAGTGGAAGGTGCAGATGGCAACCTAATAGATGTAGGAGCAGAGAAGTCCTGGTCAAACCTTCCAGTTCTTCTGGCATCTATAAACATCTTAGGATTGTGATTTGAACTGTCCAGTAGAAAAGCTGCAACAATAAGGACTGCTCAGCAGCTTCAAAACTGATATGGGTATGCTGCTGCTTAGGGAGCTGTTGTTTTTCATGGAAGTAAGATTCCCCCCAAGGCTAGATGCTTTCTAAAACTGTCCATGAGCAACACAGTGTTCTTCTTGCAAGGCTTACTTCTATTAAAGGATAGCTAATTTAAGGTCTGGTGGGCCATCAGTGCAAGCCCCTACTGTTCTTTGCTTGTACCAACCTGATTTAATATTAAAATGCCTCATTGTGACTTTACACACGTGAATATCTCTAAGGAATCCTTAACCATCCATTTCTGCTTAAGTTAAAGCAGCTGTCTTAATATAGCAAGTAAAAGGACAGTTGTAATGTACTCTGAAGCAACAAGGGAAACCTAATTAGACTTGGCATAGGCTTTATTTGCTCTTGCATCTGAGGAGCTGTAGCGCTGTGAAGCTTTATAGGACAATTTCTGACTCTTTCTTTGTGATCAGGAAAGGCAGTGACACTTGCAGGTCAGGTGATAGAGGTTCTCCCTGGCTGCTCCTGCAGATGAGCCTTACAGATGTAATAACAGTACTGTGGGAGAGAGTGTGCTGTACCAGCTTAATTTCAGGAGGGTCAGCATATCATTAATGGCTTGTTTGCTTAGAGGATATGCATTAAAAATGGAGTGGAGGGACTCCTTTCCTGTATTAGAGACAGCTGTGTCATTCCTTTGGCACCAGTTAGGCCAGGAGGAGGGAATGATGCTGACTGATCTGGCTGATGTGAAGTGTCTGGTGGCTCCTGAACAGGGCTAGCTGGGTGTGCTGGGGTTGGTAGGCTATGTTCTGAGCAGTCATGCAGGTGATCTTGCTCCAGGAGACTTCACACAAATGATGTTTTGGATCAATCTTAACAAACAGGTTTTTCTTCATGATACCTCTGAAAAAGGAAGTATTTGTTCAGAAGTGCTCCTGGGACTGGATGTGAGTCCCCTGTGAGCTCACACACTGCCATCTGAAGGGTGTGTGTGCCTCTGACATGTTGTTGCTCTGGAGTAATTACATCAAATACCATAAAGCAAGACAAGCTGCATTATATAGTGCAAAGTAGTGCTGAGTCAGTGGGATACCAACTCAACTCAAGCCAAGCTAGCTCTTTGCAGAAGCATGGGGGAAATCCTGCTCAGCCAACATCTCAGCTTACCTCAGTAATTTAATGTTTCTTGCAGCTATGACTGGAGAAACTCCTCATCTGAACTAACGGCTCCTTCAGCTATTCAAACCCTCTTCTTCTGTGAGCTAAAGCTGTATTCTTCTTGGTCTTCCATATCTGATTTTTGTACCAGCAAGGTTCATCAGAAATGAAATCTGTGTAGCTTAGAGCATGTATGTGTGCTCCATTTCTGGGATACAAGGCAGTAATGAATGTACTCAATACCATGTAATCTGAGAAACAGCCTGTATTAACAAGGGAATATCATAGATTCCTTCTGACTTCACATGAGCAAATCTGAGTACTGAACCTGACTCGTGGTTGGTTGGTTGCACCTTATTGACACAGCAGTTGTAACCAGGATTGACTGAGATGTTTCTGAGCTTTCTTAAACTGCAATGTGTGGAAGCATTCTTTGCCACAAAGATATGTTTGCTCTTAGCTTAGTATGAGCCGAAGTCATCAAAATCTTTTGCATCATATTAAGACTGTAGTAGGGCTTCAGTTATAGGACTTTCAGAGAGCACTGGTGTTTTCTGCTTAGACTACCTTAGTTTGTTAAAAACACTGTGCCTGACAAGAAACATTGAAGGAGACATATCCTGTCTTTGGAGAGGTTTGACCCTTGGGTTGCTTCACAAGAAACCCAGTTAAGGTGAGGAGGATGTTTTCAGTCTGTCTAGACCTCACTAGGACTACTCAGACCTCTGTTTAGCACAAACAGCTGCTTTAAAGCTGAAGCTGCTGTTGGGGACCTGCTCAGCCACAGAGAGCATGGTGAGGAGGAGGGAAATAGCAAAGGTGCTGCTGTAAACAGCGACTCAATGTCACTTAAACTTAGAGGGGTTTACCTTCAATGGGAAGGCTTCAGGAGCTCAAACACTGGTACTTACTCCAGGACCTGGAGATGTGTTCTCTTCTTGTATTAGGCAAGGAGTAATTCTTAAGTATTGCTCTAATTTATACTTTCAATGAGAAGATTAATAAAAGGGCTTGGCCCATCAACTGACTGAGCTTCAAGGCAGCATCAATGAAGCCTAAATTAGAACAGGGGTGTGAAACTGGGCAGGATCCACTGCTGGCCTCTGATGGGACTGGAGTTTCTTACTGTCTCATGGCCCAGACCAAATACCAACCTGAGGCAGCTCCTTCTGTGCTGTGGCTCATATCCGTTGCATCACCTGGGATGGAAGCTGAGTGTCTCACCTGACTGGTGTTGATGAGGCAGTAATAGCCCTTCACACTGCTGGGCAGCCCATCAGCTATGGCAAGAAGGCAGAGTCAGCTCTGACTCAGACTGACTTCCTATGTCTGCAGGTGGCTGCTCAGCTGAGTTGCTTCCAAAGTAATGAGTCTTGACAGAGTAGTTTTCCCTCCCTTCTTAGTGGGACTTCAGGCTGTGTTGAACTCGGGTGATAAGCATCCAGTGTGATTTAGTGTTGCAATTTAGGGCTCTGCAAATCCCTACCTAAGCATGAGAACTAATGCCAGCTTGTCCAAAGCTGCTTCGAATACCAGAAGGCAGTGAGCTGCAGCAGCCAGTGGCAAGCAATACTGAAACTATTCCGAGAAAAATAGAAGCAGTGCCCAGAAACATGCTGGATTCTGGTACTGGCACTTCAGGGTGAGTTGTTTTCCTCTGTCCTGTGGAAATCAGATGACTCGCACTGGACCTGAACCTATACAGATGTTTTTCATGACAGTTCAGTGTACACAGCTGTCTTTAAGCTGTTTCAAAGCTCTGCTCACTCACTTCTTGCTCCACCTGGGCTGACTGTGCTCTAGAAGTCTCTGGCTTGGCTGGCACAAGTCACTCGTGTTACGTGTTTTGCAAACACAGGAGGTACAGGATGGTTGAAGGAGCTTCTGTGGTCTGGATAGGATCCACTCAAGGGTACTGAGGGAGTTGGTGGAAGTGCTCATTGAGCCACTTTCAATGATTTACCATCAGTCCTGGCTCACTGAGGAAGTTCCAGTGGAGTGTAAGTTAGCAAGTGTAATGCCCATCTACAGGATGGGTCGGAAGGAGCATCTGGGGAAGGCCTGCTAGTCAGACCTTGGTGCCAGAGAAGGTCTTGGAGCAGATCACCTTGATTGCTATTGTGCAACATGTACAGGACAGTCACAGGATCATGCCCAGTCAGCATGGGTTTAGGAAAGGCAAATGCTACTAGTAAGAGGCTTTTACAGCTTGGAGCATGTTAGCCCCTGTAATAGTGAGCTGAACCAAGTGCAGTTCTCCAGCATCTTAGGCTGTTGTGTATCCCAGGAAGTACATAGGACCCAGCTATGACACATGGGTCCCTGTTGTAGAAGGGAAGGCCTCCTGAGCTGTGAAAGTCAGGAATAGCTCCTGAAGAGTTATCTGGAGGAGTTGTGTGGCGTAGTGAATGTGGTGTAACAGGATGGCAATTTTAGGGTAGCCAAGTCCTCATATAAGGCCTCAATACCTGAAGCCTGTTGTCAAGGGGCCTTGAAGTCAAATAGCACAACTATAAACAACTTCTGGCTCCTCTCAGTGTACAGACCCTGCAGAGCTCCTCTGGGAAAGCCAAGGAATCCTTGTGTTGTGGAACAGGGCACTACTAAATCACGGTCTGTGGTCTGATCCAGCCTGAGCACCTAAGAGTGTCCTACCCTCTCCCCAGAGGTGTGGAGAAGGATCTTCTGGTAGGAAAGGTATGCCCTGCCACTAATGGCAAGACCTGGAACTTGCTCTCACTGTGCTAAAGCTCATCTAGTGGTGTATTCAGGCCTGCTGCAGCTGAGGTACTTATAGCTGCTTCACTGACCTGAGGGAGACATGGCAGCAAGTAAGTGTGCAACTCTGGAGCTCAGCTCTTTTGCTAATTGGATGCACCTTTAGTGGCCACTTTAGAGCCACCTGCCTGTAAAGAGGACTGAAATCATGGCTGCAACTGAACAAACAACTCATCTAACAGAGCAGTAGGCTGAATGTTGATGTTTGTCACTGTAACATTGCCCTTCCATGAAGGGTGAGGTGGCAGTACTCAGCTTCATGTGCCTGCAGCAAAGACACGGAGTCTGGTAGCCGTTTGCTTTGTAATTCACCTGTTCAACTGGCCTGTGTGGCTGTTGCAGCTGCTTAACCACAACATATCCTTGGGATTCACAAAGCACAGCTGATAAGAGATCAGATTTATTTTTTTCTTCTTTTCTTTTTTACTGTGAAACTACTGAACAGCATAAAAAAAGCTTGAGTGTGGTATTAGACACATCTGTTTACATCTCACTTTGTGGCATTGCTTAAGAATTAGCCTGTGTTGGGAGCTGGTATGATTTACTGCACTGCCTCCAGCAAGGCCAGGGAGATGACCTGGGCTAGTTTATCGATGAAATGGTCTGGAAACAGGATCCAGAGAGGTCTTGGTACTGTAAGGGAAAAGTGCTTGGCTCACATACCTCTTGGTATTGAATTGCCCCTGCTGGTCTGACATGGTCCTGCCTGTGCAATGGGCAGACACCTGGTTAGTGCTCAGGTGTGGCCTTGAATTGGAGTCTGGTTTCAGGAGTGCTGGGCCCTGCCTGTTGCTGGCTGCTTGCTGGGAGTCAGGTTTCTCAGACTCCAAACTTGCTGCTTTCTTCCTTGAGGTTTCTGATGGGATTGTTCTTCCTTTCTAGTGTGAAAGATGACTTCTAGGAAGAAAGTTTTACTGAAAGTCATCATCCTTGGAGACTCTGGGTAAGTGGAGGAGCCTTTAAGCTGCTAATCTGTATTTGGCTCAGAGCACTGCTCTTGACTAGTGGGAGCCTGAATGCCCTGTAAGAAACCAGCAGCGCTGGGAGGAGAGATTTTACTGCATCAGATAGCTGTGTTACCTTACAGGTTTAAGAACTCTTCACTACCCTCTGTCCTGAATGTGTCCCTGCAGTTTAATATCTTGAAGTTCTGCCACAATATTAAATGGGGCAAATATAATGGGCAGACCACTCCAGTAGCAGAGCTGAATATCCTTTCTGCTGGGACATGTGCTGTGGGAATGGGTGCTTCACATAAATAAAAACCCAACCCAAAATCACTAATAAGCAATCTTAGGTGGCTTCCTAAGATTCTGCCTCCATCAGAGACACAATCTGTACTGAGCCATCTGCTTTGCTTCCCTGGTCTGGCTGGAGTCTGCCCCTTGGAGTGAAGGGCTTTACTCTGCTGTCAGCAAGGAGCCTGCTCTGCTGTCACAGATTACTTACCATGCCGGCTGTAACCTGATTCCTATGACATAAGGCTTATTTATACCACTGTGCCCAGCAAGCTGTTGTTCAGGGAGTGTTTCTCAGCCAGAGAGAGAGCATGTGAGCCTCTAAGCTGGCTCTCTGGGGAGGATCTCCACCTCTGGGTGTCTAGCAGATGTGTATGTGAGCAGTTGTCATCTGAAATTCTGTTCTTCTACCTCCTCCTGCAGAGCTGAGGATTACTGTTTCTGATGGGCTCTCTGAGGCACAATCTTCCAAAATTGCCCTCATGGTCATAATGTGATGCCTGCTCCTTATCAAGGATCAGATTAGTGATGGGGAAACAAGGTTTCTCAAGATGTAATCCTTTGTATCCTTAGGTAGCTAATGCTCTTACTCAGCATGGTGCCTCAGCATCTATTGATGTGAACGGCCTTTCTTCCAGACCTGGATGTGTTTTCCCTGGTTGAAAGGCCAGGAGGCTGTGGGAAGAAAAGAGCACTGGGGTGTTCTGTTGAGCGTGGTCAATTCAAATGTTGTAGAAACAGCCTACCAAGTACTTCTTTTTTTTTTGTTTCTGTACAGAGTGGGAAAAACATCACTTATGAACCAGTATGTGAATAAGAAATTCAGTAACCAGTACAAGGCTACGATAGGCGCAGACTTCCTGACAAAAGAGGTGATGGTGGATGACAGGCTAGTGACAATGCAGGTAAGGAAGGACTCTGCTCCCTGCTGCAAAGGGTGCCTGGCTGCTTAGACCCTACTTGTGTGGAAGCATCTGCTCTGGTGCAGTCCAGACTGGTACAGGGGTCAGTGTACTGGGTGTGGATCTTGTTTGCATTGAACTTTTCTTGGCCATAGGGTCTGAACTTCTTTACAAACTTGTGCATGGGCTGAACAAGGGAAGGCAAAGATTAATTTGGTCTCAGCTAAGATCATCTTTGCTAGACCCAGTTTAAAAAACAAGGTTTGATACTGTAAGTAAACTAGATCTTTTTAGAAAGATTCACTTCCCTAGTGTTCAAGAACTGGAAGGGTTTGAGAAAGGACTCTTTAGTCAAGTCAACCACTCATGCTGCCCCAAGTCCTGTGGGTGTGATGTTAACCTGCCAGCCTGCTTATGTCTCTGGTAGCTGAAGCTTTCATCTCTCCACAGTGAGACTGCATGGCAGCAAAAGCCCTGTTGGAACCCAGGTGCACCCAAGCACTGCAGGCAGGTCACCTGCTGACCCTAATACCCAAGACCTGCTTGCCCAGAACAAGGATAGATCTCTGGCTGAGGCTGAACACAAAAAGGGTCAACTATCTTTAGAAGGTGTTTCTGGTTCTTGATGCTTAGTGCCTACAGAAATTCCCAAGCCTTCAGGTGCTGCTAGCTGGGGACTGTATATGCCTGGTGGGGAGTTTTGGAATTCATGTCCTAATTGCAAAACGACTGTGTCAGAGTAGAGCTAGCTTATCTGCCCTCTCTTTTGCTCCAGATATGGGATACAGCAGGCCAAGAACGGTTTCAGTCTCTGGGAGTTGCCTTCTACAGGGGAGCGGACTGCTGTGTGCTGGTGTTTGATGTCACGGCCCCCAACACATTCAAAACCCTAGACAGCTGGAGGGACGAATTCCTCATTCAGGCCAGTCCAAGGGATCCTGAGAACTTTCCTTTTGTTGTGCTGGGAAACAAGATTGACCTAGAAAACAGACAAGTGAGTACTGGGACTTGCTAACCTTCTCTTAAGAAATTGCTGGAGTGGGAGACCTTGTAGGAATACGGGAGGTTTATCTGGGAAGCAGGAGTGGGAGGTGCCTGAGTGTGGCTCAGATGTTGTCTGCTACTGGAGAAGAGTTTGTCCTGCCTGGAGAGGTCAGACCCCTGTACACAGCATGCTCCTGCCCACTGGTGGAAGGATTGCAGCAGCTTCCTGGGGTGATGCAAGGAGAGGAGCTGCTTCTCCCCCCAGATTTGCTGAGAAATTCCTATGGGTGAAAGCTAGTGCTCTGTGGGTGCTGGAGCAGTCTGTGCCCTGTGCTCTCATCTCCTTCACCCATGGTGCTCTTTGTCCTGGGGCTGGGTGTATCTAATGGTAGGCAGTGGTCTCCCATGTTCCATATCAAGGCTGTGGCTTTGACGTCAGAGCTGCTCAGGTTGGATATGAAGTCACTGCCCTTGCTCTGAAAATAAAAGCCCTTCCTGCATAGCAGAAGGTGGTGATGCTGCTCTCTGTCCACCCAGGTCACCACAAAACGGGCACAAGCCTGGTGCTACAGTAAAAACAACATCCCCTACTTTGAAAACAGTTCCAAGGAGGCCATTAATGTGGAACAAGCTTTCCAGACGATTGCACGAAATGCACTTAAACAGGTAGGGAGGGGGCCCGTGGGTGGCCCTGTGCTGGTCCTGCCTGCAGAGCTTGGCTGCTGTGGGCAGCCTGGGGCTCACCCACAGCCTTTTCCAGCCAAGAACAGCTCCTTGCATGCTGGGGGCTGCCTGCAGAGCTGTAGCACTGACTCCTCCTTCTCCCCCACTAGGAAACCGAAGTGGAGCTTTACAATGAATTCCCCGAACCCATCAAACTAGACAAGACTGACCGAGCGAAGGCTTCTGCGGAGAGCTGCAGCTGCTGAGGGGAGAGGGAGGGGTTGAGCACAGTCCTTCACAAATGAATATCACACTTAGGCCTTCAAACACACAGCCCCTCTTCTGTGTTTAAAACAAAATTTAAAAAAAAAATTGCATCTCCAGCTGCCAAAATCCACCCAATCTCCCATGAGTGTCTGAGTCATGCACTTCAGAGCTCAGGTCCCCACACCATCCACATCACACTTCATGGTAACAGACCTTTCTCTTAGTTTAAAATGGAAACTCTTATGTATGTTTGGAACTGAATCTAATTCCGGGTGTCCAATGGAGAGAAACTGTTTACAGGTAATCTGTGTAACAAGTTACATACATTTTTAACTGTCTCGTGTTTTCCCCTGTGAAGGCTGCAACTGGAAAGGCTGATTACCCATAGTTCATTGCAAGCTCAGCACTCAGTCCGACTAGGTTGAGTTTTGTATGTATCTCTGTTAATGCTTGTTACTTTTAACTAATCAGATCTTTTTACAGTATCCATGTATTATGTAATGCTTCTTTAGGAAAAATCTTATAGTACATGTTAATATATGCAACCAATTAAAAATGTATAAATTAGTGTAAAATTCCTGAATTACATGTTCAAGTACTGAAACACAGGTTGTGTAGAAAGTGAGGAGGACACTTGGGACCTGCAGTGTGCTAGCAACACAGAGTCCAGATAGAGACAGTATTCTGTACAGTAGAGATGAACTATGTAAGCCTTCTTGTTTTGAGGCCGAAAAGGCTTCATCTTCTGGAAAAATCTGTCTGGCTTCCTTGTATCTAAATTCTCAGATTTGCATAACAGCATTGATATGCACACTGGATTATTGGATTTAAAATTAAATACAGCTATGAAATGACCTCATTTGTTCACCTCCCCTACTGCTTAACTCCTAACATCCTGGAGCAAGCGTGAGGAGCCAGAGCTGAGGTGTCCCTGGGGCTCCTTATGCTGTGGAAGGAGCTCCTCTCCCATCTGGGGTGTGGTAGCTGTTTCTTGATGAATGACCTGGACTATGAATCTTCCCTTTCTTCTTACTGACTGCTAATCTGGATTTTTGGTATGGAAAAACTTGGCAATCTAGTCCCTTTCTTCCCTTCCTTTCTTCCTGGTATTCGTTCTTGCGTTTGTAGCTTGCTTAAATGGAGCCCTTCTACCTGTTTTCCAGAGGTCTACATTCTAGTACGTAGGCTGAGCTCTTATGTAAAGAGACAAACATGATGCCAATAAACTTAACAAGAACAAACCTTCTTGTTTACTCCTGTTTCTGACTCTCTTTTTTTCCTTCACTAACATACTTTCTTTCCTCTGTCTCTAGTTGCCATTCTAGCAAGCCAGTGCCTGCTAATTGAAGGGTATTTGTGTTTCTTCCTTACCATAAAGCTTGTATCTTCCAGATTGGTTTTTGAGAGTGGGGTGAGCCAGCCTTCCTTGCTTGGTTGGCTGGGGAAGTAGGAGGGAGTTACCCCTCTACTTCCCTGGAAGCTGCTTGCAGAGGCAGGAATGGTGCTGGATCTGATCCCTTCTCAGTAAGCACAGTCCTTCAGCCCTGTCCTGAGTAGATGAAAGCCCCTGTGGAAGTGGGGCAAGAAGGGCAGTGCTGTTAAAGCCCTTGCTGCCCTCCTCAGGGCAGGGACTGGTGAGAAGAGCAGGCTGAGCCCTTCCTGCTCACCAGGAAGGCTGGCCTAGGGTACCTTGGAGGGAGTTGAGGGCCCTTCCTTGGTTAAGCCTTTAATTTCTAGAAGCTGGGAATGACCCTCTGCTTGCACTCACTAAGGCTGAGCTCACTAGTCCTGTACCCAGAGGAAGGTGGAAAACAAAGTTTAGAGAAATTAGGGCAGTTATTTCAAGAGCCTTCTCACAGTCTTTGTGCTCCATATCCTATTTTATGGCTTTGTCCTATCATGCTTTTCTCACTTGACTGGGCTTTTGCTGTCCACATCAATTTCGAATAACTCTGTGATTGCAGTGTGCCCTAGTGGGACCACTTTTCTGTCTGCTTTTTTTGAAAGAGACCTTCTGGTCATCTCTGTTTAAAGCATTGCCCTGTGCTTGTTTTCTGTGGATACAGCTCTGAGGGGGGAGAAGGGCAGGGAGGGGGAGCAATAACCATGGAGTTTTGGGAAATGGTGTTGGTTTGAACTCTTCACCTACCTCTGTCTGCTTTGGCCTGGGGTGGTGGAGCTGAGGCTGGAAGGGCCCTCAAGAAGACCCTGTGTTTAATGTCTTTCCAATCAGATAAATTGGCAATGACCCAAGGCAGAGTTCTCCAGAGGGGGTAGGACAGCTGTGGAGCTCCTTGCCATGGGATGTTATGAATGCTAAATGGGAGGGGAGGATTCCATTTGCCACCTACAGATCAATGTTTTTACAGGTGGGAATACACACAAATGTACGAAAACCAGTGCGTGAGGCAGGCACTGTGGGAATTGGTGCCCTGCTGTTACACTCAGGGCTGATGGTGTCACAGATGGGGACTGATGTTCCTGCAAGAATCACTCATCATTACTGTGGAGAATCTTGGGACTGAAGAAGCTGGCTGGACCAACTGTATCTGCAGGGTAAAAATGCACTTAAACCCACTCTCTGCATCACTAGGCCCTCATGGCTCTTCTCTGCTAACCTTTTTGCCTGAGGAGTTGCTGGTGCAATGACAATGTGTGCAAGGGTGACCTGCTGCTGGGTGAATCCCAGAGAAACCTCGCCCTGGCAGAGGCTGAGCTGTTCAGCTGGTTCATGGAGGCAGCTGAGCTTGAGGGCTGGTTTTGTTCTTTGTACAGGCCCTGGCTGGGCAGGAGGGAGGGACCCAAAGAAGTGAGGGGAGGGGGTCAATTCCCCAATCCCCAGGTGCAATGGGCAAAGCTCTAACCAGCCCTGAGACAGCAGACCGGGTGAAGCCGTGCGAGGTCACGGCAGGGCAGGTGTGGGGCCGGTTGGGAGGCAGCTGTGTTTTGTGAGGTGCTGGTGCAAATATGAAGGCTGGGGAATCACACAACCACATCTGTGCTTTTGGGGCTGCGTGGGGGGAGCAGCATCAGAGGAATTAAAGTCCAACCGCCGTTGCTGGCACATGGGAAGCAGCACGGAGACGCCAAGCTGCAAAGCCCGGGGCAGGAGAGCTTGGTGTGTGCCTTGGCAGTGGCACCAGGCTGGGCTTTGGGGCTGGACATGTCCTGCACTGCACTGCAGCCTGCCCTGACCCCACAGCAGGAGCCCCTCCTGCCAGCCCAGCGCCCACTGCCACAGCCATCAGAGGCAGGCAGGGTGCCAGCCCCATCCCTGAACACCTGGAGCCCCAAACGCCTGGCACACACCCCGGGGTGCTCGGAGGGAAAGGTGTGGTACAAACACAAAAACATCTTCGGGATTCTATGGGTACACACAATGTTTTTAGCCAAGCACTGGTGTGTATGTGGTTTACATGCTCAAAACACACACCAGCAGAAATATGTGTATATATTTATTTAGCAAGACACATCTGTGAGCTGGAGAGCAAAACAGCAAGGAAGCACAAGAGCACAAACCAGACAGCATGGACACAAAGTTGTGTGTGTGTGTGTGTATTGCTGTATTACACAGACACATTTCCCAAGGCTCAGACACAGAGCACAAGTGAGTTTAATTACAGGTTTCCAGGTATGAGACATCTGTGGTTGCAGCCTTACCCATGTACATACATCCAGCATAAAGTATTTTTTTTCTTCATATAAATACATAGAGGAGAAAAAAGTGATCTCACACAGATATGGCTACCCTCATAGCTATTTTATTTATATATCTATATAAAACATTTAAATATGAATTATGTAGATATACACATATGCAATATGTATTATCTATCACCCCCTATATGGAGACAATCATACATAGACACATTTTAATTATTTTATACATACATGCTTATATTTGTATGTGTGCTTTTTCTCTTTGTCTACACAGAGAGATTTTTCTTCCAAACACGTGTTTTTTATATATTTATATATTTTTATAGAGTTATGATTTCTATATTTCTCTCTGGCTTATCTATAAAAGGGTCATTTACATGCAGGGGTGTGTGTGTGTAGTGTAGCTATTTTTTGTACTTCTTTGAGAAAGAGGGGGGAGGTGGGGAAAGAAAATGAAAATAGAGAGTCAAATATTTAAATAAATTTGATGTAGAGGTGGATATGGGGACATCCACCTCCTTGTGTGTGAACTGGGAGAGGGGAATGACTGGCTCCCTTGTGCTTGCTCTCCATGTACACACGTACAGGCAGACAGAATATATGTAAAGATCAATACATGCACACACACATAATGTACATGCATCCTAGATATTATATATGGGAGACAGAGGGTGGGAGAGACCAAAGTCTCACACACACAGATAACCTCCATGCATTTTTAGGGGTGAGAGGGTGTGAGGGTGGTATTTTTTATCATTCTCTGTTTAGGTCTTTCTCTCTTGGGGGAGGAGGGAAAGAAAGAGAATGATAGAAAATACAGACACACATGATCAGTTCTATATATAAATAAAGGGTTAAATAAAGCATATGTGGCAGGGGATGTGGGGAGTGCTCAGTGTGTGAATAATGCATGCATGCTTCATATATGTACATATGCACATATGTGTGTTTGTGTATAGCAAGAGAAATAATGAGCAGCTCACAATCTCACTGTAAGGATATATGAGAGAGAGGGCATTGTGTGTTTTTAAGAATACAGATGGGGGGGATACAGTGCATGTGTGAACATCCCTAACAGCATGTTATAATATATATAAATATATATTCATATATATGTGTATATATAGCAAGAGAGTATTGTGTGTTTGTGTGAACAGTGCTCTCTTTCTTGGTGAGTATATATGTATATATGCAGAGAGAGGTGAGTGAACAGGTCACTTTCTCCCCTCCATATATAATATATATGCATAGGTATACATGTGTGAGCATGTACATTTATAGCAAGAGAAAAGTGTGTGTGTGTGAGAACAACTCTGTATATACATACGTGTGTATTTATCTATCTGTCTGTCTATTTGTCTGTCTATCTAGATTTTCTGTGCACAGAGCTCTCTATCCCTTCTTAAGTAAATGTATGTACTTACCTCTAGTGTGAGAATTATGCACATGTGTGAACAGCTCACATGTTCTTGCTCTGTATATACATATGTGTTTGTAAATGGCACTTTCTCTACTTACATATGTATATATGCATGTATAAAGACAATTATCTGTATGCCCAGTTTTTATATATATAAAGAAGTATGTATATAGGTTCATCTATTACAAAAAAGAGAATACTATTGTGTGTGCAAGAACATACGTATATCCATACAGAGAGAATATTTTATATATATATATATATAAACATATACTTGTATATATTTATGCATCCCAGAGGTTATATATGAGGGGAGAGGGGGCAAGAAATAGAGAAAATGATACAAGATGTGCGTGTGCGTGTCTGTTTTAAAATATATTGCTCTTTTTCTCAACTATATGGGCAAATATATGTATACACACCCATCAGGAGAGGATAATGTGTGAACAGCTCTCACTGTGTGTGTGTGTGTGTGTATGGCAAGAGAGGGTCCTGTGTGTGTATTTCTGCATGAACAGCTCTCTCAGTATAGATTTATATATTGAGGGTTCAGAGAGAAGGGGAGGGGAAAAAGTGTGCAAAGCCCTCACTCTCTCTGTATATATATGTACATGTATGCACATACAGAGACTGAGAAAAGGGGAGGTGTAGTGGAGGGGTGTGTGTGAACGGAGCTCTCAAAGTAAATATGCCTATATATGTGTGTGTGTACATATATATATATTGAGAATGTTTGTATGATTGGGAAGAGTCTCTAGCTCTGTACATGTATGCATATATATGTGTGTGTATAGACATATGTCTGAAAGTGTTGTATGTGTGAAAACAGTTCTCTGAACAGCTCTTTCTTGTATATGTATATGCAAGAAGAGGAAGAGAGAGTGAGAGACCTGCTACTTCATTCCCCCAATACCTATGTATATACATATACAGTGTGTCCGTGTGTGTATAGCAAGAGAAAATTGTGCAATTGTGTGAGCAAACAGCTGTCTCTCTGTATATATGTGTGTATATAAATATATCTCTGTGTATATACAGGAATTGTGTTAACAGCTCTCTGTAAGGAGAGAAGTGTGTGTGCATGTGAGAGAGAGAAAAGCATATATGTAGAACATGTATGTGTGTGTTTATATGCATATATATGCATTCACAAAGAGAAGTATGTATGAAAATAGCTCACTAAGTATATACATATGTATGTATATAATGGATAGAATAGTGTTTCTGTGTAAACAGCAGGTACTTTATATATGTATACATATGCATTCATATATATGTACATATGTATAGAGAACTGTGCATGAACAATGTGTATATATGTACATATGATCTATATATTCACATATAAGGCAAGAGAGAGTAGTGTGGGTTGAGAATGGCTCTTACTATCTCTACGTATGCATATACATACAGAGGGAGAATATTTTAACATATGTACATATATATGTATATATTTATGCATCCCAGAGAATATACATGGAGGGGGAAGAGGAAGAGTCGTGGAAACTGTGTTTGCGTGTATGAATTGCTTTTATTCATATATATATATATATATATACACATGCTATATATGTGTGTGTGTGTGTGTATATGCATATGGGGGGGAGTTTGTGTGTGAGAGAGAACAGCTCTCTCTGTATACAGATGTGTGTGTATATAGTTATATATCTCACAAGAGAATCTGTGTGTATCCCTGAATAAATGTATGTATATACATGTAGTGAGCAAATGATGTGTGAACAAGCTCTCTCCCTGCTCTGTATACACATATGTGTATAGCATGGGAACTGTGTGTGTGAACACCCTAGGTCTATATATTTAGTGAGAGAATTACATGTGTGAGGACTCTGTACATAGTGTATATATGTACATATGCATATATATGTACCCATACAGCAAGAGAAAGGGCTGTCGTGTGTGAAAACAGCTCAGTATACAGATATATATGCATATACATGAAGAGAGAGCAGTGTGTGTTTGTACAAGCAGCATCCTAATTATACATATGCATACATAGATAATTATGTGTGAACAGTCTCTCTGTATATATGTACATATGCATCCGTACAGAGATGGTATTGTGTGTGTAAGAAAAGCTTTCTCTCTCTGTCCCTATCTGTATCCATACAGAGAGAGAATATATATACACACGTATGCATCCCAGAGATTATACATGTATATGGGGCAAGGAGAGACAGTGATAAAAAATACGTGTGTGAGACAATAGCTCTTGCTCTTTTTCTCAAGTATATGTGCATGTGTATCTTAGACAGCAAGAGAACGTATGTGAACAGCTCTTGCTCACCCTGTGTGTGTCTCTGTGCATATATGTGCAGAATGAGAGAGCACAGTGTGCACAGATTTGTGTGTGAACAGCTAAGTATACATGTACATATGCAATTCTTTATAGTGTGTGCCTAATATCACATGGGGTTTTGCTCTGTATAAATATATATATATGTGCATATAGGGAGGTCAAGAGAGAAAAGGGTGTGTGAGAGCTCACCCCCATATGTGCACACATTATACATATATGTGTATAGTGAGACTACTGTGTGTTTGAACAGCATGCTTGCTCTCACCCCCATTTCTATATATGCCTATATATGTGTATACACAGTGACAGAGAACTGTGCGTGAACCTCTTACACTCTTTCTGTATATATATATGTATGTATGTATATGAGAAGTGTGTATGTGAACAAGACTCACCCTTTGTGTCTATTTAAGTATATATATCTATGGGGAGACAATGTCTGTGTGTTGGGGCTATTTTCTCCCATTCTCTGTGTCTCTCTCACACACACAAACCAACAGCCTCCCCCATACGTTTAGTTCAAATGTTTTATACCTCTATATATTTATACACGTGTGTTCTCTTCCTTACCCCCTCTTTAGGAGGGAGGGAGAGGAGCTTTCACATTGACACTCCTGGTGCTCCGTGGGAGTGGGATTGGTGCTGGATCCCTGTGCTGGCTGCACTCCCAGCCACCCAACGGGGGTGAGATCCCTGCACTCACTGCCCAGCCGTGCTCACACACCCACCCACATATATTGTATTTAAATATTTATATATGTCTGTCAATATTTTAAATATATATATATATATATATATATATAGCTAGGTCTTTGTGTGTGTGCATGCACTTACCTTTATTTTAAATTTACATAGAGCTATCACAATAAATAATAACAATTAGATATTACACACCTTTAATACATGTATGACATACACACTGCCCTTATACAACCACAACCTATAGCCGGCTTAGCTGTAAGCTTCCACTGGGCTACCTTTACATGTCTGGGAATGTGTTTGCATGTTACACACATATGTACACATTGTCCATACCCCCGGGGACAGCGGTCCGGGCGGGACGGGGGGTGCCGCGTCCCAGGGGTNGGAGGAGGAAGGGGAGGCGGCCGGGGCTGTGCGGGATCCGACGGGCGTGCGTGGGCAGGAGGCGGGGTGCGGGAGTGCGTGTGGGTGTCCCCGTGTGTGCATGCGTGTACCTGTGTGTGTGTTACATGTGTGCGTTACATACATGTTACATGCGTGTGTTGCGTGTGTGTTACACGTGTGTGCGTGTGCAGCCGTGTGCGCACCCCAGCGCTCGTTCCCCCCGTCCCAGCTCACGCGTGTGCCGCCTGCGGGGTGCCCCGTGCACTCACCGCCCTGCCCACCCGCGGCGGGGCACACGGACCCCACTGCCCAAAGGA
>WBMV01016873.1:311206-343394 GCA_013396655.1 Campylorhamphus procurvoides | reverse complement strand
TTTTTCTTTTCATTTATCGTCGTTTCAAATAAATTGTTACAAAACGCCGCCACGCTGACGTGTTGTGTGCTCGCTGCGGGCGCCGGAGAGGGGCGCTGGTACCCGAGATGGGGGGTGGTGATGCGCCAGAACCCGCGACCCCCTCCCAGGGAAGGGCAGGGCAGGGCAGGGCAGGAGGAGAGAAAGGACAGTCCCCTGCCATGGAGGCAGGGCAGGAGACAGAAAGGACGGGCCCCTACTATGGAGGCAGGGCAGGAGGGCGATCCCTGCGCAGCTGAGCTCGCACCCGCAGCACAGACCCCCGCACGCCCGGGTTGGGGGTGGCAGCCCCCAGGGCGCACTCGGAGCTGCCTCCCTGGCCCGGGGCACTCCCCGCAGGCAGGGGTGGCAGTGCGGGGAGCGCCCCGCGGCCCTGCCTATTTATTTATAGCACCCGGAGAGGTTGCGTAAATCCCGGCAGGGATCTGGGCCATCTTGTTCTGCCGGCTGCGGGAGGGAGGGCTCATCCCTCACCCCGGCTCATCCCCCTCGGCGTGCACGGGGGAGCTGCCCTCATGTCAGACCCCCGCAGCAGGGAGGGAGCGGGACACAGGGCAGAAGGGGGTGTGTGTGGGTGTGCACCCAGGCAGACTGGGGGTGAATGCACAGCAGGTCAGCGCTGCCCTCACCCAAACCATCAGTAACAGCCCCACACCATGGTCCTGCCCTGCTGCCCCACCAGCCAGGGAAGAGTCTCAAGCAGGAGCATCACCCCAGCACTGCTCCCACAGCATCAACGTGCTCCCAGTGCCTGGGGAACACAGTGTGGATCAGCCCTATGCACAACATCCCCTTGCAGAGGGGACAGAGGGGCAGCAGCCAGCCGTGCCTGGGGACAGCCACAAAGCAAGGCCATGGCAGGGCCTTGCAGCACTCCTGGGAAAGGAGCTGCCCCGTCCTCCAGGGCCTGGGCTGTGGGTAGCTGCTTCATCCCTTTGTCCCTTGGAGAACGAGCAGGGATAAGGGAAGTAAGTTTTACTCCCTGAAGAAAAGTCCATCTGCTGAATCCAGCAAGAGAATGCTGTTGGAAGAGACCAGCAATGCTCTGCTTTAGGAGACTACAGCATCCCTCCAGGTCTGTATGTCGGACAGGCCAGCCACCATCCCACTGTGAATGTGAGTCCCACATCAAGCCCCGGGCACCTGCCAGCAACCTCAGGTCCCAGGAGAGAGCTGGTGCTGTCCCAGGAGAGAGCTGCTGGGTTTCAGCACCAACCTGCAGTTGTGTCCTTAGAGAACAGCTGACACTGCAGGTTTGGGAGGGGATGCCCTTGCCAAGGTCTGGCAGAGTTACACCTGGGGCAGGGCTGCAAGCAGGGGGGTCACTCCAGGAGGGGTGGGCAAACCAAACACATCTCAGGGCACAGCTCCCCTTGGCACTCACCTGCGAGGCAAACGGAGGCTGTAGGTAACCACCCCTGCAGGTAAAGCAGCAGGGGCGTTCCTGTGGGCAGGTAAGGGCAGAGGGAATGCAGTGTGCCCCAAGCTACCCAGCACAGGGAAGGCAGTAGGGTGACATACCATTCCAGCCCAGCTGGAGCTATCTTACCACACAGGTTGAGAGTGCCAGGAGCTGTGATGCTGGAGCATCCCTGAGTGAGCTCCCACAGATGCGGCCAACCATGAGGGCCAGGCCCTGAGGACTTCCAGTGGTCAGTGACTCATCACCCAGACAAACAAGCCAGTCCCAGAGCTGAGGGACTCAGCTGGCAGAGACTGCTGCACATGACAAGATGCACAGCAGCCTCCCTCAGCAGGCAGCTTCAGCTCCAGGTCTGTGCTCATCTCACCTTCAGGTACCCAGAGGAGGCAGGGGAAGAACCCCACAGGGAAGCTCAGACCAACACACACCCTTCCAGGCTTACTTGACCTCTGGGAAGGCTCTGCTGAGTCAAGTCCTTCACATTTTATGAGCTCAGCTGCTCTGGTGCTCTGAAGTATTCAGAAGAGCCAGGACCAGCAATACTGCTCCCAAAAGCCGCAAGACCAGTCTCTGGAGCTGCAGGACTGAAGGTGACGATGTCCATTCCAGCTCTCTAATAAAGATCAAGACTTCCAACTCTCATGGTGATGACGACATTCATCTGTGAAGTTCACGAGGTGATAAAGGCCAAGCACTTCGGCAACGCTTGGCACCACAGACAGGATTTCCTTCCACCTGCCTTGCAGCCCAGCATTCCCAGCTGGCCTGTCACATGTTTGCAGAGGAAGTTCAGGCCCCAGCTGGAGCTCAGCATCGAGGGCACTACATACGCCACGAGCACCCAGCCAAAGTGCCCACATCACCCCACCATCCTGGGCAGAGCCACACAACAGCCAGGGTGGCAGTAGTCCCACTGTCCTTGTTCCTGCCTTGAGTGCCAGCAGCGTGGCTGGCAGGGCAGCAGGCAGGACACTGATTTACAGAGACCAGCCCTCCACCCCCAGTCCAGCATAGACCAACCAGTGCCCAACCTTGACCCCACTGGGAATTGTCCAAGCTTCCCACAACCTTTCCTTCCCGAAATCCAAGCAAGCAGCAATGCTGGTCTGCAGAGTAGCCACCAGGACAGCAAACAGGCAATGTTCAACAACGGAGAGCATGTGAGAGCAACAAACAGTCTTGTATCTCCAGGTTCTTCCCTTCAGGATCAGCTTTTCTCATCTCTCTCTACTTGCCTACAATGTCACCCAGTCCTGGAGGAGCCCATTGGGAGGGGAAAGCACCTCTAGCACTTGGGGAGGGTCCTGGGTCCAGTCTCACTCTTCCTCAGCTGTATCTAGCCAGGAACAGTCAAGGCTTCCTGGCACTGGTGACAGAGCAACCAGGCAATGTGGCATTCCCATAGCAGGGAAAAAAGCCAGACAACAGTATTATCTGCTCCTGGGATAGGAAAAGACTCTTTGTCTGAGAGAAGGGCAAACACAGCTAGCAGTGATCCTGTCTGGTGTTTTACTAGTCCTTCCCCTTGGAGAAAACTGAGCCCACAAAACAAGCTGCCACCAGAGCCTGCCAGATTCCATGGGTTTGGTGAGGTGACAAGACACAGCACATCTGACAGCATTCAACAGGGAACCAGTTTAATCAGATATCGGGTTTGCACTGTTCTTTTCAGTATCACAAGTTCTGCATTTTTCTAAGAAATACAAAACACTCAGGTTTACAGAATGCTGGTCCTGGAGAAAAAAAGAGGGAGAACAAGACACTCAGATACAGACACATTGACCACCACATTGGGCAGCAGAAAGGAAACTGCTCTTCCCCACCTCGCCAACAATAACAGTCCCTTTACAGGAGGCAGAGAGATCCCAGGGGGTCTGTGCTACCACAGCAGGGCTGTGCCCCCCACCCATCTGAGGTCAGGGTACCCCAGTGGGACACCTCCACATCCCCATTACCACAACACCAAGGAACACACTGCTTCCACATTCCAGAGCGGAAAACCCCTTCCTAAAGCCAGCTGACAAGCATCCAGGTTCATCTGCTCTAGATCTGAACATTACACTCAAGAGCCAGGGTAAGTTACTTCATCCACGAATTAACAGCTGATTCAATAGGTCAGACACATGCTACTTAACAGCACATAAATAGGAAATGCTCTTTTTTTACTTAAAAAAACATGTGATGAGGGTCTACGGTCAGGCTGCCTCGACACTGCCGCATGCACAGGACTATTGGGCTCACAGAAGCGGGCTGCGCCGGGCAGCCAGGAAAGCTGTCTCTGCATCAGCTATTCCAGGGGTCACGGGACAGCTAGCCTGCCCCCATGCTCACATCATATCCACACAGCCATTAAATAAATACAGTGCTAGTTAGGGGTGGGCTTTAATACAGACTCCAGTGGTTTTAAAAAGAAATATTAATCCATCGAGGGTTTACAGTTAACACATATCATCGTCACTTTATTTCTCAAAACCAGAAATAGTGCTGAACAAACAAACAACAAAACGGAGACGCAGGATGTCATTTCCAGAAGTGCAACCAGGGTACGGGGTAGCTCTTAGCGAGGTGAAGGGCTTCTGCAGCTGGGAGAGGAGGGGAGCCACGGCAGAAGATGGCAGCTCCCGCTCCCGGCGGGCGCCTGACCTTGCGACGCTCTCCGAGGGGATTTGTCACCGCAGCCTCCACCCCACCCCACCCCACCGGCAGGACCCACGGCATGTGGGACCACTGAGCCCCCCAGCACCCACCGAGCCAGGGAGCTGCGGGGAGGTCACTTTGCAGGAAAGTACACCAAAATAAAGAGACCTTAAAATAAATAGGACCAAAGCTTCTTTACAGTAGCCGATGCACTAGCTTTACCATGAACAAAACTAAGACTAACAGCCACTTCTTGCCAACGGAGAAACTTTTCCTCCTCTTCACATTTTTCAGCCCCCTGCCCTCGCAGCTGCAGTGCGGCCAGAACGGCATTGCTGGGGATGGAGGGGGGGCATGGCAGCAGTGAGTCCCATCCTTACACCAGAGTGAGCAGGGCCGGCTGCGGGGGCTCTGCACTGTCCCAGGGCTGGCGGAGGGGAGAGGCAGCCGGGGACGCCCGTGTCCATCCCCACGCCAGCCAAAACAATCCTCAGCGGCTACCAGCAGCTCTGCACCATAACCCAACCATAAGGCTCCAGATGTCACCACTGCTAACAGCTGTGATCCAGCTGCCTTCTCCAAAACCACTTCTTCCAGAGGGAAGAGGAGCAGGGTTGGGGCACAAGCAGGGCCTGACCTCACCCATGCTTCCCCAGCACCCTGCCGCAGCCCAGGCCGGGGGGGCTAGCGGAGGGCTGGTGGGGTGCTGCCAGGGCTCACCACCCAGCCCGGGCTGAGGGGCAGGACGGGGAACCCCAGCCCCACCGGGAAGAGAGCTGAGGCAGTGGTGAGAAGGGAGCTGGGGGCAGGGGGACGGGGGGCAGCGCTCACTTCTTGGAGCTCTGCGTCTTCTTGGGCAGCAGCACGGCCTGGATGTTGGGCAGGACGCCGCCCTGGGCGATGGTCACGCCGCCCAGCAGCTTGTTGAGCTCCTCGTCGTTGCGGATGGCGAGCTGCAGGTGCCGCGGGATGATGCGCGTCTTCTTGTTGTCGCGGGCCGCGTTGCCCGCCAGCTCCAGGATTTCGGCCGACAGGTCCTCCAGCACGGCCGCCAGGTACACCGGTGCCCCGGCGCCCACCCGCTCCGCGTAGTTACCCTTCCGCAGCAGCCGGTGCACCCGCCCCACGGGGAACTGCAGCCCGGCCCGCGACGAGCGCGACTTGGCCTTGGCCCGCGCCTTCCCGCCGGACTTCCCCCGGCCCGACATGGCCGGCAGGCAGCGGCCCCTCAAGCAGCGCCGCGCACAGAGAGTCCCGGCGCCTGCGGGGAGACAAACGCCGTTACACCGCGCCGGGGCCGCGCCGTCCCCGCCCGCGCCGCGCCGCCCATATCGCCGCGCGCCTCGTCCCATTGGCTGCCGCCGCTGCCGCCGCGCCGCTGATTGGTCCCCGCGCCGATCCCTGATTTGCATAGGGCTCGCAGCGCCCGCGCTGCCCCAGCACACCGCGCTGCCTCGGGGCTGCGCCGCGGCCCGGGAGACGGGGCTTGGGCGGAGACCTCGGGGCTGTCCCGGCACCGCTGCTCCTCACCGGCGCCCCGCTGGCCTTGCCCAAAGCCATAGCCCCGTCCCCGGCCAGAGGGATGTCCCTCCCGGAGGATGCCAAAGCCTGCGGGCGAGGGGGATGCTCCAGGGGAAAGAAACCCGTGATGGAAAGGGCAGACAGCAGTAAGCACTGCCCTCCCCTGTGTCATCACGCATCAATGGGGCAAGCTGCTCCCACAGTTTTGGGGGACAGGTCACAGCGAGTCATCTCGCGGTCATCTCCTCGCCAGGCTGGAGCGACCGCTGCAAACGCTGTTAGGCAAGCAGCCAGGCTCCAGTTTAAAGGTGATGTAGATAGCAATAACATCTCCTCATTAAACTCAGCATAGGGTTTTTTTGGTGATGCTGCTGCTAGTGCTCACAGCCTGGAGGGAGATAACCTGTACCCTGTGTCTTTGCATCACCCCTGACTCCCCAAGGGAAGGATTATGTTCCCCAGAGCGGAGAAAGTTGAGCATCCCCCACTCGTGCTCAGCATCTTCACTCCCTCCACAGCAACTGGAGACCTGAAATGAATTTGAGATGAGCTTGTGACCTTTGGAAAAGACTGATCTGCAGTTAGCACCGACCAGGCTGGGGCAGCTGAGCTGCTCATCCTGGAAAAGTGATGGCTGTGCAGGGAGAGAAACCTCTTGTGGCTCCTGCAACAACAAGGTGACGGTCCCAGTGGCTAAAAATCTATTCTGCCAGGAGCTGCTAATACAGTGATTCTCTTGCCTCAAGTCATAGTGGGAGCGATGAGCAGCCAGCTAGTAACAGGCTTTCTGGCTAGAAATCCTAATCCCACTGCAGCTTCCCATAAACCAGGAAACCTGGGATCAGCTGCCTCTGTAGCACGCGAAGGGTTCAGAGGCAGATTTTTCTTCAAGAGTGATCAGGTCTCCTCAGGTGTCCATCCTGTGGCGTCTGCCCCAGCTCTGCTGCCCCTCCCCAGGGACAAGCCTCACCTACAGCCACCCCTGCAGCTCCCTGGGGAGAGGTGATTCAAAATAAATCTCCAGGGAATATTTTCCACTGGTGAATGGAAATGCTCCAGCAACATGGTCCTGCCAGTACCCTCATAGCTCAGAAGTGGGTAGTCTTCCCCTCAGCAGATGGAGAGGAGGTACAAGATCTGCCTGGGAAACAGGAGCACTGGGGCTGTGGTGGGTGGGCAAGGGGGACACAGACAGGCACGTGGACAAGGGCACTGCAGAGTCAGCCAGTGAAGCCCATTTTATTGTTTCAAATACAAAGGAAGTACTGATTTCCAGCAAGGATTTCACCGTGTAAGGCCTCTGGTCTGTAACATCTGGCTCTGTTTACAAAATCCCTGACCTCAAAAACAACAGCCCTATGCTGCTCTGTAATGGCACTTTGGTTATCTGGGCTTTAATGAATGACCTTTCTGAACAAGGCAGAATGCATCCCTCCACAGATCAAGGAAATCCTCTCTAAGTCTTCAAATCCCATTAACAAAATGACTGTACAAACAACGTGACCAAGACACACTGTCCCACTCTGCTGCCTGTAGGGAAATCCAAGCAAAGTCCAGTTCCTCCCAGGCACTGCTTAAACACCTCCCTGTTTAGGAGCCATGGATGCATGTGGCAATGCCAGCGCAGAGCGGGATGGCTCTAGGAGATTTTCCCAGCCTGGAGTTTCCTCATAATATTTACTGCTTGTTCCTCTGTACTGCAGCCATTTTTTTGAGAGTATCAGAAAGGAATTTGTCAAGAATCAGTTGAATACCAAAAAGAGGGAGGAGAAAAGCAAACAGGAGATGTGAACTATGAACACTGTCAGGAGGCAAAAGCTATTCCTCCCTGGCAGGCTGAGATGTTTTTCAAGGTTTTATCTTTGTTTGGCATGAATGACTGGCAGGGAGGGAAGCTAGCAGGTTATGTTCACTCCTGTCAGCACAAGACAAAGACAAAATCTTTAAAGACAAACACCAACCTTTAACAAAACACAAAGAACAGAGACAACAACCTAGAGCAGCACATCAACACCAGAGAGGCTTGGACAATCTCAACACTAGTCTGCAAAGCCTTCTGAAAAAATCATTGCTCACTCTGCTAAGGAAAATCAGGAGGTAAAAGGATGGCCAGCCATCCCAGCTAATGCCTAAGCCTTGCGCTTCTTCGCAGCTGGCTCTGCCTGCTTCCCCAGCCACTGCTGCAGGACATCTGCACTGGTTTTCTTGGGCGAAGGGCTGTGGATGAATTGACTTTTCCACTTTGGCAAATCGTTTTCTTTCTTCTGGGGAGAGCCCTCCTGGGAGTTCTTTAACCAGTCCAGCATCACTTTGTTGCTTGGGGTGGTTTTGACTTCCTGGAGGGACAAAACGCAGTGTGGGAGAGGTCAGCAGCACGGTGAGAGCAGGGCAGGCAGCCGGCTGTGAGAGCTGGTCCAGAGCGAATGTGGAGGCTGAGCCACGGCCCTGCCTGCAATCAGGCAAATCTGTGGGAGGTTCCCCAGGCTGCTGGGGAACAGGCTTGTTCCAAGACCCATTTCACATGGAATTTGCCTCATTTGGCAGAGGAATCCTGGCACGCAGTGACAGTATATTTCTGGAAGCCGAGGGAAGGGAATCTGTCCAGGGCTCTGTACTCCAGCATCAAGCATGGGCATGCCCTGCAGTTGCTGCCTGCTGCCGCCCCTCCTGCAGCCTCCTGGCAGCTCTGTCCAGCCCAGGAACAACACCGTGGCTGAGATGCCCCCTGCCAAGCCCCCACCAGCACCTACCTTCTTGGCTCCCAGCTCGATGGGTGCAACACACTCAGGTGTGTTGTTGCGGATGCTGTTGACAAATGTGGACACTGGGTGGAAAACAATGTTTTCTGTGGGTTGGATGAGTTTAATGGCTTCTTGGGTTGGCACCTCAGCAAAGTCCAGCCATTTCCTGATGGCTTCATCCCCATCCAGGATGGCTGGCATCCTAGGGCATAAGACAGTTAGAGCTAAAGCTCAGCACTGATACGGCAGAGTGTGGTGGCAAAAGACAGATTTGTAAGTTAGCAAGGAGTTGGCTGCCTTGGGGGGAACCGGGGAAAACTGAAGCAGGAGGATTTTTTTATTCTGCAAGGCGGAGCTTGCATTTGCTTCACACAGGTAGCAGCTTTGCTGGAAGAGGGATTGACTGCCAGGTCCCAGTCAGGTAGAAAGTGATCCAGCTCCAGAGAGTGATCCAACTCCAAATGCCACCCACGGGGCACAAAGATGGTGATTTATGGAAAGGGCATGAGCTGGTGACCCGAAATGGGCCAGTAATGTTGTAGTGCTTTTCTCCAAGGGCAGGAGGAGGCAAGGCTCTCTGCCTGTGTACTGCTAGGCGGGTGTCCAAAGGTGCATCTCTCAACCCTCACCTCCCTCCACTCTGCAGGCCCTTTGCCTGCTCTCACTTGCCTGTGATGGATGAAGCTCACGTTCTTGGAAGCATCCACAGTGATGATCGTGTAAGTGTACAGCATTTCCCCTCCCGCCGGTGGCTCCCAGCAGTCGAAAATCCCAGCCATGGTGAGCAACCTCCATCCTTTCCATTCCTCATCTCCCTCCTTCCCCTCATCCTGCAGGAGAGAGGCCCCATTACCCCAGTCGGTGCTGCCCCATGGGCAGCTAAAGCAGCACAGCTTTGCCAGTCACGTACTGAACTAATCCGAGAGCTTTCCAGGAGCCTTTCTACTGATTTGAAGTAACTCCAGGAAAAGTACCAAGACCCTCACTTTCCCCACAGGCAAGCCAGCAATCTCTTCCCCTTCTGAACATCCCGGCCACTGGCTCAACCGAAGAAAAGAGGTAGTGAAACTCCCAGCCCAGTCCCCTGTGAGCCACATTGCCCAGCCATGCAAATACCCGGCATGTGGGGAGCAGTGAGCATGACGTCGGGGACATTGCGTCACCTTTCACAGCCTGGAGACCGCAGTGGCAGGGACAGCCAGCCACAGAGGGGTGCCAGAGTGCCGAGCCCACCACAGAACACAGCCCCATGGGGAAACAGACTCCCAGAGATGGGCACAGCTGGAGGGAGCAGTGGCACAAGTGTTAAGACACAGTAAGGGACTCCATACCATGGCATCCTTGGTCTGGGGGAAGTAAATGAAATATGGCTGCTTCCCCCCACTCTGCTGCTGCTGCCACTCGTAGAAGCCATCTGCCAGGACCACGCAGCGCTTGCCCTTGAGGAGAGCACCCTGGGGAGAGAAAGCACAAGCGAGCGGTAAACAGCAGCCTCAGGCAGCCTGCAAGGCAGGATGGGACTCCTGGAACCACCCAGCCCTCTCACGCTCTCTCAGGACTTTCCTAAACTGTGGGATCCTGTGGGATGCACAAATGCCACCAGTGCTAAGATGAGCTTCACCAGCAACTACCTTTTCAGCTCTATTTTAATGAAATCCACTGGTTCCACAGTACAGAGACTGGCTCCCCTGTGTAGAGGCAAATGGTAACCAGTGCTCACCAGGGAGACGCTATAGCCCTGGTTCTGCTGACTAAAAGATCTCTTCAAGTGGGACACAAAGGTGACAGCAGCTCACCTTGTAGGAGGACTTTTTCAGCATGGTATCACTGCGGCAGTTGGAGGTGTTGAACTGCAGTTTGGAGGGGTCGTCATTTTTGAACCAGGAGGGCACCAGGCCCCAGCGCATGTCCATGAGGACCCGCTCAGAGGAGTCAGCATCCTTTCAAATGAGACAGAGAAACATCTCAGGTCAGAGCCATGTCACAGGGACCACAAGCACGCCCATAACTTGAGAGAGGGGCTGTGGGAAGTCCTGTGGAAGCAGCTTCTACCTCTGCAAGAGGTAAACTGGCCAGCATCTCTGCTGAGAGCCAAGCTCCAGCACTAACTGCCTCTGCCTGTGGCAGACATCCCATGCCGAAATAGCCACTAATTATAACCCTTTGCACATTCTTGCAAGAACTTTCTTGCAAGAACTAATCTTCAGTAGAAAGCACAAGAATATTTTGAAGGAATAAATAGCTCTGTCTCAATGAAGCGCATGAGACAACTCTCTGGAATTAATGCAGGTTCTTTTCAGTGGAAGTGCCTGGAGACATGGAATGCCACAGCTCTTGGGTAAACAGCAATGTCAGGCTGGTGTCAAAGTCCTCAAAATTCCCCTGCTGACAGCGAGAGAAACAAATGGGGTAAAAGCCTCACCTTCATTTTAATAACACGATTTCTGTCAACCTGGTGCACCTGTATTCCTTATGCTTTGCATATCACCAGCCTTAGGACAATGGAAACAGCTTGCGGTTTTCAGTTCTCCCCCAGCTCACTCTCACTTTCTGCCCACAGCTGTCGGCCCCAGGCAGTGCCCGCTGGGGCAAGCAGGGCCCCGGGGCCATTTGCTCCCATGGGACTGCAGTACATACACAGACATGTACACCTACCACAGGTGTGTGTATGTAGGAACATGTATGTGTCCAGTTTCGTGAAGTCTTCCAGAGCTTCCATCAGGATCAGGCCTGGCAAAAAGGGACACCCTACACCACACCAGCGTCCCAACAACTTGAACAGTGATGGACAACCAAGCAGGTGTCTACCTGTGACCTGTATCACATTCCCAACTCCGTATTCCTCTGCTCCATCAGCTTATTGCCTGTCCTTGGGGGGGATGCGGGACCCCCAGTGCAGGAAAGAAGGGTATGTGAAGGATGCCTGATGGCACTGCCCACAGCATTTCAGAGTGGTTCCACCGATGTGTCCCACCTCATCTATCACCTGTGCTGTTAACAGCTGCAAAGTGCAGCAGCTCCTTTGGCTGGGGAGGAAGAGCAGAGGGGGTCCAGAGTGGGGTGTTCTGATTCAGCACACCCCGTTTCACCCCACTGAACGCCAAAGAGCAGCAGTTGGCCGGGCACTCACTTATGCAGAATCAAATGAGATACTCAAACAGTTGTACAGGTTGCCTGGGGGAGGTCGGATGAGGCTTAAATTAGCCGGGGTAACGGTCCCCACAGGTGTACAGCTATTCTACAGCTCTGAAATTGAGATTTTTTTCTTTTTTTTCTACTCTCCCCTACTACCAATGTGACCTGGACACACGTAGCAGTGTTACGAAATGAAAAAAAAAAAAAAGCGCCTCAGAAAAGCCGATTAAAACAAGCAGAGAAATTACAGACATTTGGGGAAAAAACACAAACCTCTACCAAGGTTAAGCACTTACACATATACATTTTGGCAGAAACCATAAACAATATGCTGGAAGCACATACCGATTCCCCCTCCTTCGGAACACGTAAATACTAACAAGAGATATTCTAGCCATGAGATAATTCAGTACGTGCCGCGTACGGCGAGCAAAGCGAAACCAAACAAACCGCGGCCGTTCTGATGGGGTCCCACACCCCACCCCACCTCCCTGGACCCCTTCCCATCGCTCCTGTTCGAGTCGCAGGATTCCCAGCACGCACCCCCGGCCCCAAACATCCCCCGCCGGGCCGGGGGGAGGTACCTGGTGGAGGTGCCGGCGGGAGAGCAGCACGGGGCCGCTGGACTGCGGGCCCTTGTTGTAGGAGGGCTGGTATCGCTCTGCCCGCACCCACTCGGGCTTCTGGTGGCGGCCCCGGCGGTCGCGATAGGCACAAGCCCTGCGGAGCCTGTCGGCACCCAGCGAGCAGGCGGTGCGGCCGCACATCCCGCAGCTCTGCGCGCCCCGCACCGTCCCGCACCGCCCGCGGGGAGGGGATGCGGCCGGGGCAGGGACACGCCGGGCCCGCCCCCGACACAGCGGGGAGGAGCCGCCAGATGGTTTTATTGGAGCGACACCGCGAGGGGAGGGCAGGGCAGGGGGAGGCGGTGCGGGGACAAAGCGCGGTGTAGCCGGAGGTTAAAAACATGGTGATTTTATAGGCAGAGCGCCAGGTACAGCGGTACCGCGGAGAACACAAAAGCTGCTCTAGTGACCGTGATTCCTATTCTGCTGCCACGGGAAGAAGCACTGCCCGCGAGGGCTCGGGGTCGGGGCAGTCCCGGGAAGGGGGTTTATCCGACGGAGGCCATGATCACATCCACGGGCAGCTCCTCTCCGCTGCGGGCCGTCACCTGCATCGTCACCGTGTCCGTCAGGACGAGACGAGACCGCACCAGGAGGTCATGGCCACCCCGGAACACACCTGGAAAGGGGAAGGGAAGGGAAGGAACGAGTAAGCGCGTTGCAGGCTACCTTCCCCTGCAGGCCTAAAAATGAACATTACTGCTCAGCATGGGCAGGTTTCCTGCAGGTAGCCTGGCAAGTACCCAGCACTGGGTCAGGAGAGACCCTCAAACAGCATGATTCCCATTCATTATAACATACTTGGGACTCCTGCTTTATAAAACTCATGAAAGCAAAGTGTAAAATAAAGTCCAGGTGAGAAGAGATCCAGGCACTCATCTGTTTTGCTGGGCAAGGCTGCTGTGTTTCCTGCCCCATTTCTTTCTCCAAACCAGGGTGTCATAGACGATGAAGACAGCAAATTCCACTCAGCTCAGCCTAGGGCTGATCCAACATCCCCCCATCACAGCACCCTCCCTGATCCCAACGCCAGCTGCTCTACACTGCAGCCAGAAACCATGGCAGGAAGAAGACTTCAAATCCAACCCGGAGCACAGTGGGCTCCATCAGAAACTGCTGCCCCAGTTTTCAATAGGCAGCTCTGTGTGACCTCCCAGAGAGCTGCTCCTCATGCAGAGACCTCATCCCTGAGCTCACCTGCCAGGTACAGTGTGTGAGAGTTCTTGTTATCTGGCACTTTATCCGACCGCTCACAGGGTTGCATCCCCAGGAACTTCACAATATTGCTAACTGCCTCTGTTAGAAAAAATAAATAAAATGGGATCCATGTCACAGGTATCTTACTTAATAGGGGCACACAAAGAGCACCTGAAGGTGACTCAAACCTTCCCTGCATGTTGGGGTTCATGTTCATTGTCCTGAGGGACACACAGCATTGGTCAGAATCATGGTTTTGGAGGCCACGAGGGAGGCAAACGCAACACACAAAAAACCCACTGCAGTGGGAGAGTTCTGTTATCTGATATAGGTGCAACAGAAAGAAGAGGGTGAATGAGTCAAAGGCAGTAGGAAAGTGCAGCAGGCTGCACTTACTGCACAGCCCTGACAGCCTGCTCGCTTCTCTGGAGAGAGATGCAGAAGGAAGAAGACATTTTGCAGGAGACACAAGTCTTCGTGAGGAATCTGAAAAGGCCTCAGTGAGGGTATTTCAAACCCCAAGGGGCTGTGCAAGGGAGCACGGAAATGGCTACAACAGGACAAGGACACCCTGCTAAGGCATCAAAAGGACTGAGTTTTCACAGGCTTCTCAGTAAAAATAGCCTTTCTGTGAGAGATCTAAAGTGAGCCAGACTGGGCCTCCAGACTTTGCCTGCTGGAGGGAATAGTAAGAGCTCTGCTGTGCTCAGACACCCCCTTCCTTACCTTCAAGAGTTTTAATAGCAGATAAAGTAAAGGTCTCTTCTTTTTCAAACTCATCACCCACTTCATCCCAGGCTGCTCCAAAGTTTGGCTTCAGAACCCGCTGGATGTGATCAGCCACTGTTACCTCCAGGTCTTCAAGCTGGTGGTAGAAGAGGTTCCCATGAAATGTTGTTCTTAACCTTGTTCTCCTCAGAGTGAACTTCAGACTGGATTCACCTGAGATCAGGTGAATGCAGGAGACTGCCTCCACTTCCATGCCTGGTTTGCTTGAGCAAACACCACTTAGTTGAGCAACTGATAGGCCTGAGAAAGGCACTGGTGATGCCATTTCCAAGGCTTACAAAACAGGTTCCTGCTCTGAGCACAGATCAGCCTGACTGGACAAATGGCCAAAGAGAGAGAAAATCAAAAGCTTGGAAATAGCTGCTTGTGCTCACACAGATGCAGCATTTGCTTCCCTGAAATGCACATCAGCTTATGTTCTGCCTTTCTGCCTTGTCGTTTTGTGGGCTGGTAAAGTACAGTGAGACACTGTCAGATGTGTGTTATCACCCAGCACTGGCACCAGGATAACTGAGCTGCTGCTGTGACTACACCTGTGCAAGACAGAACTGGGCTTGTTCCTCCAGAGCACGTATCGAAGGGCAGGCAGTGCCAGAGCTGGCTGGACACCAGCCTGCATTCATTCCAGCAGTCGCTGCAGGAAAGAATCTCCTCCTGATTCCAGTTGGAACACATGGAAGAGTTTGTTTAAATATCACTCAAGTGCCTTGGTGACTGGTGGGAAGCCAAGACAGGGGTTAACCTTGCACATTCCATTGAGAAAAACCCTCCCCACTCCTGCTGGCAAGACAGTGACTCACTGCACAGCAGTGCTTCTAATCAGATTCACAGCAGTGACAAGCAACACATAGAAAACAGTCTCTGGAGCTAACAGGGCAAGCTGAGGCTGTGTACAACATCCCTTCCTCTCTGAAGCAGAGAGGAGCTTCTGCAGCATTGGTGCTTTCAGCAGTCTCAGTGCTGGGGAGGGAAGAGTCCCACCTTCTGCAGAACAAGAACAAGGATGGCAACCTCCTTGTACCAGGCAAGCCTCTACACAATTAACCATGCCACCATGGGAGCAATTCATGGAGAACAAAAGATGCCCAAGAGCCTTCTGTCTCCACAACCCTGAGTGTTCCATTGCTGGAGTTCATAGGGCACAGTCAGCCAAACCTGGAGGATGCATCATGGCCTCCCAAAATATATATATCCTGCATAGTCAGGTGTTCATTTGGAGAGCAACAGGAGAATACTCCAAATAAGACAAAAGAAGCTCTGCAAACCCCCATCTGCATCTGTGACAGACACCAGAGACAGCAAGAACCCCCTCTTCACGTAATGCTGCTCACATCAGTGTCAGCAGTCACATCATTGCTTCCCGGGATCCAAGTTCAGATCACAAAACCTCTTAAAATGACAGCAGTTCCCATGATCAGGTACATGCCCAGCTTCTTACCACATACTCATCCTCGTAACCCTCATCGTCCGTCTCACCCGTGTTTGGATCACAGTCCTTGACAGTGAACTTCATCATGCAGCTGAAGGTACAGGCCACTGGAGGTGGGGAGGCAAAGGCAAAGCTCAGGTTACCACCACATCCACACTCCCCTGCGACAGAAGGGGCTGGGAGTTTTGGGGTAGCTGGGTTCTCCCTCTCACTGTCAGCAGCACAGGCTTAGCCACTGACATAGAGATGGCTCTCCAACAGTTTCTGTCTCTCATGCACAAGATATTTATTTGTAGTATTAAGGCTAGCAAACAGTGAAAAAGACAGGCTCGTTGTTGTACAAGAGCATAATCCTCAGATCAAGTGCTACTACTGATGAACCTCATGTTGTGTTGGGAATACTAACTAAACATGTCCCACCAGCACCTTGTGAAGAGGCAAGATCCAGATCTAGGGTTGGATTCATGCGCCTCTGAAATGAAACCACCTTGCACTGCAATGCTGCAGCTGATTAATACCACTCAGCTGGGAGAGGAAGCGATGACTCATCCCCAGGAAGATGGTACTGCTGAGTGAACAGCAGCAACACACAAGTGAGCAGTCCCAGAGCACAAACCAGAGAGACCAAATCACCGGTAAGGCCTGGTTCATGTACTGGACAGTGGCAAATTGAAGGGATGTTCAGTTCAAATAGAGATCCCTGAAATTATGGTGGTTTGTCTGAAATACCCCTTGGCTACTCAGAGCATCTAGGGATTCACAGTGCTTTGTAAGTGCCAACCTCCCCTCAGTTAACATAAAGACAAGCTGAAGGACATGCCAGAGTGCATGGGAGACAACTCATTAGAAAGCTGAATGTTCATCTATCAGCTCCCATAGCCTGACTCGGCAGTGCTACAGCACAAGGGAACCAGGAGAGAGAAGGGAGGCCTGACAGCCCCCAAACAGCAAAGCGAAGTCATGCTCAGCATCGCTCAGGGCTGCACCCACACACAGGCTATAAATACCTGGCTAGGATGCAAGGTAGAATGTGTGGGGATGAGCAATACATGAGGAAAAACAGAATGCAAACTTGTTTACCTGCTGTCGGATCCTCTTCAGACAGCGCCACCAGCGTGTAGCAGGTACCTGGCTGGTTGTACACCAAGGTTTTGGCAGGGACATAGCCAATGACCTCATACCCCTCTGTTGGCTCCATCTGCACTGTGACATTCTCCAGGATCTGATCGTTCAGGGTGTTTGTGCAGTCAAACTAAACAGGGAAGAGGAAGGCAGCAACAGCTTGAAGCTGTTCACTACTCATCTAATAGCAGACTCAACTTAAGCAGAGTGGGAGCATGGTGTCAACCAGTGATCCCCCAGCTCTTTGTGTTTCCACAGTGTACCTTGCTATCAGATGGGTAATCGCAGAGCAACTTGACTAAAAACTACTCATTTAAATGCTTTAGGGGAGAAACTAAAACCCTGAAGAGGAGCTCTTTTTTCTCCAATGTCCTGGATGGTTATTCCTGGGTTAACTCTTAGCTCTATTTAAATGCAAGTATTGTGTTGCCTACATCATCCCACTTGATGCTACAGGGACACAGTGCCCCACAGCAGATGGGAAGATGATCCTTTACATAGCTCAAATTAGGGACAGCTTAAGCAAGTTTCAGCAAGCTTTGTTTTCAGCAAGCTTGAACCTTCTAATTAGTCTTCTTTCCAGCTGCAGTGCCATGTCTCTTAACCTCATACAATTGCATCTGGTGAATGCACAACAGAAACAAAGATCAACCCCTGTGAGGGCTGTGTAAGCAGTTCTGAGGTTTTGAGGAAGGAGCTGGCTAAGGACAAAACACGGCCATTCACAAGCTATTGTAGGACTCCCTGTGCCTCAGACTCCCTAAGGCTCAGGCAAAGATGCTGACACATCAATCCTAACATCTCACATGTATAGCCACGGCCAAGATATAAAGAAAACAGCACCTGCACTACACAGGCTAAAAAATAATGTAGGATGTGAAGAGCTCTCCCCCACCGTGTCCCTTTCTTGGGTACCCTTTTCATCTTCTCAGATGTAGCAAGCTTCACTCTTTGATGCCCAAACGATGTGCCTGGGGACTCTGAAGAAAGAACACAGCTCCCCTTGCCAACTGCACAGTGAGAACAGCCCCATCTAGTGCTTGTTGGATTTATTTTGACTGTACGTGTAAGCACTGTCCACGCACACACACACACAAACACTCCATTATCAGTTTTCTGTGGGGCTCTGCTGCCATGGATAAGAAACTGAGGACTCCCCATTGCAATGTCTTGCTTTGAACACAGATATCACTGAGATATTTCTTCCCAGTGGAGCTTTTGTAGCAAGTCAGGAGCTTATTTTCCAATCATCTTCAGCACCACACCCCACAGCTACCCACCTGGAACACCATGTGGTTGACAAAGGTGTGCTTGGTGCAACGAACCACATACTCTGTCTCCAGCTCTGTCAGGGCAATAGGCTCTGGGGAAGACTTGAAGAGTGGGCCCAGTCCCCGAAACTCTGGAATGGCCCCCAGTTGCTCTGAAACAGAGGACACAAACCATTACCTTTCTCAATCCACAAGAAGGTATTAGCTGTTTCAAAGCCCTGGTTTCAGCTGCCAGAAGCTGCTACACAAGTAAATATCCATTAAATATCCATAAACATTCCCTAGGGACTTTTACAATTAAAGGCAGAGTCATACTTTGGCCACATGTACTGCAAGAGAGAATGAACAGGACTGCAGGCACCCCCACTCCCCAGGAGCGAACAGCTGATCTTAAGTTGGGAGCCCATGCAACTCCTTGCAAGAAGATGAGAAAGCCAGAGGGACACTGGCAGGCTCAGCGAGAGGTGGCTACAGAGCTCTCACACATGGATATAGGAGAGGCCTTGCATCAGTTTACCTTGGAATATTTCTTGCCGTGTTGCTGCCACCTTCTCTGGCTGTTTCACTACAGCAGCAGGAGCATTTTCTGCAAAAGAAAGAACCAAACATACAAAAACACATCCAAAAATTTTCAAGGTAAAGAGTAAGAAGTAATTAAATCAGAAAACAGACTGGAGAAGGATTTGACCAAGGAAAGGCAGGGATTTCATTTCTCATGTTGATATAGACTAGACCACCTGTATTTGGCTTCCTGAACACCTTTAGAACTGCAGCAGCTACAGTGAGAATTGCCAACTACTACTGTTATGAGCACTTGGACTAAACTGAAACACTAATGTGGGAAGAGCCAGATTTGCTGGTCTTTGCGTTTACAGAAGATGTAACCCCACAAAATTCAAATAGGATGGAGCCCAGCAATCCCCAGCAAGCTCAATGCAGGGAATCACTAGCATTCAGGGGACTGCTCCTCACCTGCTCGTTGCTCAGTGATAGGAGCTGTTGCCAAAGGAACAGATTTCAAGTCAAAGGGCTTCTCAGAGGGCTCCAGGGTGTACTGATGCAGAGCCCTCTCCAGGCCAGGGATGGACACTGTCAACCCTGGGGACAGAAGGTACAGGTCAGTGAAACCACAATAATGTGTTTAACTCTTGTTAAACCAGGGAAGAGGTGCAGACTTGTTTTGAGGCCTTCCTGCAGTACCATTCAGGATGTAACCAGCATTGAGGGCTTTCTGCTTCTGCTCCAGAACGTTCAGGTAGAAGGTGGCTCTGTCTCTCACCTCATTGTCATCATCCATCACACACCTGAAAGTGGAAAAATTTCTTCAGAGTCCATGTGAATGAATCCAGGTGACTAGGCCACTTCATGGGGCCAGAAAGAACACACCACAGGAGAGAACCAGCAATCTACTAATAATTGTATTAGAAAAGCAATAATCTGCCACACTTGGCTTCTGTCCACTATGTGGTCCTGAATGCAGTGGTGATCCCATCACAGAATCCCAGGTACAGACTGCACCTTCTCAGATCAACAGCTAGAAGAGACTAGATATGCATGGGGATGCCAACAAACCCTCATGCAAACCGGGTTTTTCACCCAGTATGTTGAGAAACTCTCAAGTACAACTGACCTTTTCAGTAAAACCAGGATACTGGGCAACATTTCCTCATTCTGGGCTCCAAACTTGGCCAGGGCACTTACAGCACCTATAGCACAGGTCATGAAAACAGAATTAGAGAGCAAAGAAATCAGCTGAAGTTTCATCCATTTCTTGGCCTTTCAAATGTCACATCAGAGATGCTACACTACTAAAGCATTACTGTGACTAGAAAGAGGCAGAGGTATTACAGCAAAGTGCCTGCAAACTTCTGTCTAGTTTCAGAGCCAGTGTATATCCCTTCCCATTTCTTGGTGGCAGGACACCTCTTCCATCAATACTACCGCAGTGTAGTACTTGCTGTGTAAAAAGATCTGTTCAGGCCTAGAGTGAATCACAACCCTCAAAAGCAGAGATGTTCCTACACTTTAGTTCCTTGAAGATCTGTCACAGGGCAGACAGCTTTGCAGGTCTGTCTCTTACCTGCCCGGACTTCTTCATGCTCCAGAACAACCCTGTTGTAGATGAAGCGAATGTATTTGGAGGGGTTGTTGGTTTTGGGCCCTTCCTGCCCCAAGAGGTGGAGGATTCGAGTGGCCAGCACAGTGAACTCGCAGTCCTCAATGAATTCACAGAGGTGAGACAAGCCTGTCTCTTTGCTCTCCGAGTTCTCCTCAATAATGCTGATGATGCAGTCCACAATGGCCCTCTTGTATTCAAAGCCACCCTAAGGAGCAAGAGGGAACTGCTCAGCTGGAAATCTCAAAGTACTTTAAAGACTCTGAGCTAGCTAGACAGGAAAAAACTTCCTTCGAAAAGGTCACTTGCAGTCAGTGCTTTTAATCTGTGTTTTAAAGGAGAAGGGCTGTAATGCTGCCTCCACTTTTGACCCTCTTTACACACAGAGGCCCAGCTAATATTTAAGCTCTCTTGCCAGCTTCCTTCAGAATGGCTGCAGTGAAGGAAAAAAACCCAAGTCCTTAAGAGGGTAAAAGGATCTAACTGCCTGAGGAATTTATACCTCCTTCAAAATCCTCTGCTGCTAGAATTAGTGCTTAAAAACAGCCATATGGGAAGAGAAAAAAACCCAACCCTCTCCCCTTTAGCACCACACATCTGAGGATGAATCACAAGACAAATATATGAAGGATCATATCTGCCACAGCAGGACACAGCAAATAGCCCCATTAGTGTGGGATGACAGACAATCAATACCTCCCCAGGTAGAGCCCATAACCTGACATGCCAGTAATGCTTGCTTATCTTCAGACATTATTTACTAGTGTCCTCAGTACACACCAGGGGATTAAACTGCATGCTATCCTTTGCCAATTACATGCACAGTGCCGGGCATTTGGATCATTCCGGAGCTACTTTGGATTAAAAAAGCTTTAAAACAGAATGGTTTGCAGTACAAAACCACATTCTAAACGATACCATCCACCCACATAAAATCTGGGAAAGGAGAATGGTCCATTTTTCACTGGAGCAAAACGAGATGCTCTGGTTTGTTCCCAACTGAGAGGCTGTAATTGGCAGAAGGTGATGTCAGATCAAGCAGTGGTGCCAGCTGTGGTGCAGGCATGTTTGCTCATTTAGAAACAGCCTCAGCAAACCTCTGTAAAACTGTCTTTCTGCAATTTATGTCTGACTGAATGCAGAGAATGGTTATAGGTACTCGTGATCCCTTCACTGCTACAGCGCAGACACCAGAACAAAAGTGGTCCCGTGTCATCACTAAATAGGTTGTTATCAAATCTTTGTGTACAAGACAAAACTTCTTGGAATTTGCTGTCAAAGTATAAAAGAAAGCTGGTTCAAATGTGAAACACACATGGATTGCCAACAGATCTGCTGTTGCCTGCATTTGCTTTGAGAGTTAATAAACCCCCAGAAAAAAATCAAAGAATGAAAACCACACTAAAAATATGCCTGTCAATATGCTTATAACTATTGTGCACAGCTGGGCATAACTGCAGTTAGACTGCGAACCTTTTAGAGAGAGGCTCTTGCTACATAGCAGTATCAGTAAAAGCTTGACTCTCACAGGGGCCACTGTTCATGTGCACCAACAGCAAAGAACACATGGCTGTCCTGCAAACTTACCTCTTCCCGAAGCATAGTGAAGAGAAAGTTCATGAGGACGGCGTGTTTGCGAGGGTATTTCTGACACAGCGCGTTGATGGCCTGCACCACTACCACCTGGAGGAAGAAAGGTGTGAATTCAAGAACAATTCTGTTTCACCAAGTAGGAAAAACTCTCTGAATTGTGTTGACTTGTGCTGGTCCCTAGCCTGAAAACCTCACTTGTGTCTTTACTCATCCAACAAATGCATTTTCAGGAGGTACAGCCCTAGGAATTGGAGAAGATAGATCTTTAGACACTGGTCAGCCCCTTAAAAATGCTCACACCCACTCGAAAGAAGAAAGAGATTTGATTCTCAAAAGACATCTCCCCAGAAGAGTGCATGTGACTTTGGAGCTGGGTGCTGTATAGCTGAGGCATAGCATAGACCAACAGCCTCAAATTCTTTCCCTTCCCTGCAATTATTCCATGGCACAGGTGCTGGAAGCAGCTCCATGCAGGTTCCAGAGTGCACACACAAACACGAACAAAGACTATGGGTTTTTTTCAGGAGCCTGAGTGTTCCTCCACCTCCCACTTCCTTACTTTGAACTCATCTGAGATTTCTGACATGAAAGAGGAGATCTGCTTCATGAGCCGGTCAATGCTGCTCTCACTGCCAGTTTTCAGCAGCGTGGTGATGGCCAGGGTGGCAATGCTGCGGTTGGAGTCTGTCACAAGGTTCTCCAGGTCCAGATTACAGGCAGTCACAGCAGATGGGTGCTTCATGGCCACCTACAGCAGAGGAGGAAGAATGAAAATCACTCAATAGATGCAAAAGTCCCAGCTGGCAATACCCACCAAAACTCACTACTTCCTACAGAAATAAATAGACAAGGGGCATCTCAGACAAACAGCTAATCTAGAGTTAAGGTAACAAGTTCTTGTTTCCTACAGAATTGCACCCCTTGCTGGAAGAGAAGCAGTAGTAATACAAGATCTTTTGCTATTTTTAACTCTCTCATTCTCCTTTATATAGAAAGAAAAGAAAGCTATGAACTCCCCACAAAAATTCAGCCAGACTAGCTGTGCAAAACAGCTCTGTGGGTGGAAACACAGCAGTTACCAGACACTGACATTCTCTTTTTATACACTGTGTAAGGTGAAGGGAAAAGCAAATACTGTCATGGAGCAGGCAAGAAGCAGCATCAGGGTCTGATCCCTGTTTTACAAGGAGCTTCTTCACCACAGGAATGTCAGAAGTGAAAGGTCCATCATGTCTACAATCTAAGAGACCTGTGAAAATTATTTGTTTCGTTTTTTCTTTCTTCTGTAGAGTGTTCTTTGAGGTTTTATTCCACTCAGAAAGCAATGAAATGTAAGGCTGTAGGCCAGAGTACAGGTTATTCACACAAAATCATCACATAATCTGGCCCCCTTTTCCTTCTGAAGTCTGCACCTTCCACTACTGGAGCTCCCAAGAGACTGGCTCCTACCTTGTTGAGGGTACGAACAGCTGCGTATCTCAGTGCTGCTTTTGGGGAGCTGCAGAAGAGCTGTAAAACTGCAAGATGGGAAAACCAACAAAGACAGACATTTAGTCACTCTATTATAAGTGTTTCATACCTAAAGAATTTCAGTGAAAAGAGACAGCTGCAAGCACAAGGTAACCAGAAGCATGCTTAAGAAGCAACTGTGAATTTCTCACCTTCCTCCCTTCTTGTTGTCCCCTTTGCCACCCATCTCTGCTGACAAATAGCTCTTACCCACCTCCTTCTTTTCCTGCTGTGCTGCTACCCTTCGCTCCTCGTGAAAGCCAATTTCATGATTTTCTCATCTTTCTTATAATGTCAGTCTGAACTGCTGTTCTCCATTTCATGCAAACCCTGCTCCTTTCCCAGGGCAGGCCCATGAAGGGCACCCACCCTGTGCAGAGAGGTGACATACAGCCTCCCTTCCTGCCAACAATCCCAGATTAGGAGGACCTTTGGACTGGACCGAGCTGGTAAGGCACGACCCCAACACTTTGGCTTCTCGTACAGTTACACTCAGCCTAAAGCAGGGACATTTATCAGTTATAATTCAGCCCTGTTCCACAGAAAAAAAAGAAAACCTTCCAGTAACCCACACCTGAATACACCAGCAAATACCTTTATATAGGAGCAAAGCTATTCACATACACTTACAGGCTCTCAGCAGCAGCATAAAGCAACAAAGGGTACAGCAGCATTACAAGCCTGAAACTACATAAGGTCCTTGCTTCTTGGGGCAATCAGCAGGTGTCACCACCAGCAGGCCCATCATTTCCTCACCATGGCCAGGAGCCCCACACTTACCCGAGACAGCTGGAGCCAGCTCCTTGGCAGTGCAATTGGGCAGGTTAACAATGGCAGATGCAGCTTCATACACCACCATCTCATGTTTGTTTCTCAGGCAGCTCTCAATGAAATCAAACAGGGGACTATCACGGCTAAGGGATAAAAAAACCCACGAAAATGAATTAAAACAGAGGTACTAACAGAAATGAAGAATTCAGCAGCAGATGTGGGCAGGTACCATAACCTGTAGAAAAGTAAAAGCAGCCATAAACCCACTCTGTCCCCAGATTTTGCAGTGGCCATTACACCGTACTCCCAGCTTGCTTGAAAGTCAGGCTGCCTTCTGAGAAGACACCTCTTACCTTACATGTTAAAGAGAATCTCCCTTAACCCTCACAAACTGAGAACGGACTGTACATACCACAATTCTTAGCCATGAGGAAGCCACACTGGATACATGGTGGGCAAATAATGACAGAAGAGAAAATTAAGCAGAATATCTCAATAAAGAATAGTTATGCAAAACAGTCCAGAGAAGCAAGAAAGCATTCAGTGTGCAAGCACACAGACAAGGCTCACGAAAGCCATGCCAAAGGAATGAAAGGGTGCTACATTTTCTCTACTTTTTGACTCAACAATAAGAGGGTAGAACCTGCAATGCTGCTCTTAAAAGACAGAAATAATTGTTCTCATGAGATGGCAACTGAGCCTGAAAGATGAGATTGGAAGCAGGACCTGAGGAAATTCTTTCAGCAGGCTAAAGGAGCCCCCTCACCTGCCAGCCTCCTCCTCCAGCAGCTTGCTGGCTATTCGAATCATCATGCAGTAGGCAAACGGTGACTTGAGACCATGGCGTGTGAACTTGCTGAGCATCTTGTTGACAGCCAGGCGGTCGTTCTTCCGCACATGATAGAGCAAGCCCAGAGCATGATACTGTGCAGGGAAAGGGAATGTCACAAACCCCTTCTGTCCCCACTGTTGCCCACTCTTCCCCCTCCCCTTCCAGATGCTGCTGGCTATTCCCTGTGTTTCCCACCTGCACCATGATGTTGTCACTGGAAGCTGCCTCCTGAGCCTCGTTCACCCAGCGTTTAACCACATCGTAACTGGTCTTCAGCAAGTGCTGGAAGAAGATGAAGCCACAGACAACCCAGAGATTAGGATGGAGGAAGCCTTGGGAATTGTAGCTCATATTAAGAAGCAAGGAGCCTTTCCCATGAGGTGCTGGCAGCGAGCAGAGACCTGGCCATGGCAGCTGTGGCCTCAAGAGGTCAAGGACCTCTCACAAAGTTAGCACCACTGCCCCAGTTCATAAAGACAGGAATAGCAACAAGGAAACCCTGAAACTCTCAAGATGTCCAATTCCACCCCAGATGACTGCTTCCCAGCTTGATGGAGCCTCAGGCTTGTGCTGCAGGGAGTACATACCAAGGAAGACACAAGAGCAGAGCTGGATACACTTGGCACTTTGTCAACAATTGCCTGCTTCATGTAGCGCTCGATGGCCTGCAACATGGTACTCTGCAGGAAGAGGGAAACAGGAGCTGATATGGAAAAGCTGTTAGAAGTGTGAAAGGGGAGATGCAAAGGCATGAAAAGCAGAGTGGAAGGTGGGATGGGGTGAAGTAGGGAAAGGTGAAGGGCCTAAGGCTGCCCCAAGGGAAAAGCAGCACTTACATCAGTGATCTGACAGAGTGCTCTCACAGCAGGGCCTCGGTAATTGTCATCCTTCCCAGTCATGTCTTTGGTTAAACTGGGAAAACAGGAAGCTCTCAGTACTGCACTCCTGAGCCAGCAGCTAACAGATGCACGCACAGTGCACACAGAGCAGCAGGCAGCCAGCATCACAGCTGAGTGCCAAGCAGGCAACTACAGCTCTTGGGCAAGTCCCTCCCGGGTGGGAAGACAGGAGGAGAAGATCAGTACTCAGGTTCTAAGTCCATCAGCAGGCTGCAGGGGCTCCTGGTCACCAAGTGAGGCTGGAGCACACACATACCCCCCCAAAAGGCATTTGCCTTCCTTACTGAAGGCTCATTCCTGTCCTTTCCCCATGGTCCCGTGTGAGACTGTCTACGAGCCCTCAGCAGACCTTGTACCCTCAGGCTCCTGACTCCCCACAGGGCCTTCTGTGGGATGATCAGCAAGTCAGGAATGAATCATAGAGGGAATTTTGTTCCCTTGTGAAGTCACAGTCCGTGCTGCTATAGGAGCAGTAAATCCTTGTCTACCTGTTGAAAGCCTTGGGATTTATGCCAGAATTCTTCAAAAAGCTTCAAGGCATTCAGACAGGAGTTAATGAAACAGGCTTTTGCAAAAGGGGAAAAAACAGCAGCGCTGCCATATCACATAACCAAAAGAGACAATCCCAACACCCATGGGCATGGGATATGGAGACACAGCACATTTCACAAACATCACTATGAGTCCAGTGTCTGTATTTTAATGGTCTTTTATAAAGGAAAGTTTTTCGTCACCAAAGGCATTCCCTATCGTCACTCTGCTTAGGGACTACAGTCATCTCCAAGAGGTTGGGCAGACGTTACTGGAGGGCATGTCAATATAACAGTAAGAAAAGTGAAGTGACTGACCTGCTGGTAACAATGATCACATCTTCTGCAATAGAAGACATCTCTTTGATAGTCAGGTAACACATCCTGCGAAGAGTTGGCTGACAAGGAAAGACGGAAGAAAGACATCAGCTGAGATGATCCCCGATAGAAAGGGATCTCAGTTTTCCCTGCATGCATAATTTCATTGTGAAGATCAGAAGAACCTGATACCTTCAGAGAGCCCTACTCCCCAAGTGTAAAGATGTACAAAACCCATATTGATTAACAAAACACCTCTTCCTCTTCTAAATCCCTCAGTCTTAGGGTGAAGCCACAGAGATACGAGACTTAGCTGGATCTGCAGTTTCATCTTCCACTTGTCATTCACATGAACAAGGAGAAAAGCTTGAAACCATTAGCTGAAGGACTGTGTTACTTCAAAAGCAAGAAAGCAAGCAATTTATATTCCTGAGTCTAGGGATTTCTACACTGGTCTCATGATTTTAATGTCTTGTGGTTTGAGGGACAACTAGTGACAATACTACTGCTGTGGGCAGGCACCAATTCCCGGCCTCATTCAAGACATGCAGTCGTTAACTCTCAGCAGGAAGCAGGATCTTTTAATGCTGGGCACAAAGGACAGAAAATGTTTTAGCTGTGCCTAGCACAATAACAAGAGTTAAACAGCAATTCAGGGGTAGGAATCTCTGCCTCAAGAGTAGAGCATGTTTCAGTTAAGCTGCTTAACAAGGTCTGGGAAGGTCTAGGAACCTGATCACTGTTTCTAAACTTCCATCCTACTCTTCCCACTTAGATCAGGTACCTCCAGACAGGATGGAAAAGCAGTGTATGAAAATGCACAACTCAAGGGACAACTTGTCCCACCAGGTAAATAGAGGAAAGAACAAGCAGACTTACATCATTGGACTGAAACAGCCTTGTCATAGCAAAGAAGGATTCGGTAGCTTCTGTGACACCAAGGTGCTCCCCCTAGAAGATGTTTGGAATGAAGGAAGTTAATCCCAGTTATCACAATCAGCTTTGGGCCTGATGCACATGTCTGTATGGGTGTACATTTTCTCTCTCTTACCTGGTTTATGAGATACAGAATCTTGGTGAGGATATGAGCACATTTTCGTGGGTTTATGGGTGTCTCATTAAACACTCGAGCCTGGAAACAAAGCAGAGACAAGGATACTGACACCAACACCTCCTTGTAAACACTGTCCAGTCTGGTCTAGGCCACTGGTACAAACAACACATTATGAGCAAGGTATGGCAAGACCCTGAATGACTTTGGATCAGATTTCCCCTTTATTCCTGTTAAATATGCAACCCTTTAAAACAGCTGGGACTGCAAATCCAAGTGAAATGAAGGTTTAAGGGCCAAATCCTCTTCACACTTTCACCCACACAAGTCTGGATTGCATGCTAGCTGAAACATACTCTTCTGACAGACAAACGCAAGCTTGGGAGCAAACACTGTTCACAACCTCACAGCCAAACAGAGAACACTGAAACAGCAGGGTCTGGGGATCGAGACATCACCTGCTCTTGAACAGAAAGGCATTTTCTCAGAGGGAATTCATAGACTATTCAATAACCACTCACACCCCACTCATTACCTTTGTCATCCACAAGATATTTGGAGTGTCCAAGGCCAGTTTCCCTTTCTTCCTGTTTTAGGGTGAGCTTTCCTAGATAATTTTATTCCTTTTATTATTATTTACAGTTCACAGTCTTTAATTTGTTACAGAGATAATTTCAACCTTCTCCCTCCCTCTGTCCAATAATAAAATAAGAACTGTTGCCCATTTCTTTCAGAGCTAGCAGGACTGTAACAATACCCCATTTTCTTGCTGAAGTTCTCCAGTGACCTACTAAGAGAGGAAGAGACTCAATCCAGAATGGGGTACACAAAAGAGATTGTCTGAGGATTTACCTCTTGCAAGACTGCACTCTTCTCCAGGTGCTGGAATGGGTTGGAACTCCCACCTGCAAAATAAAAAGAGAATGTAAATCTCTCCAGGGATAGTGCTATGGGAAAACAACTATGCCCATTCTTTAAAAACAGACTAAGCATTTTGGGGTGATTTTTTTCAGGAATGCTAAGCAACCAGTGCCCACTCTTTTAAGTAATATTAATTAGATGTCTTCATGGCAGTCAGGGAAGTCAGAGCAGACATGACATTCTTCGATTTGCCATTCCCCCCAGAAGTAACTGACTTTGAGCCAAGGTAGACAGATTAGCTGTAAAATAACTGTGCTCCACTATATCCCCATAGACCTATTTCCAGCCCCCGGGCTGGGAGCTTGCTGACAGTTAGAGCATCAATAAGACAGGCCTAGAAACAAAAGGTTAGACAAAAAGAGGTATTGCTCACCAGACTGGTGAGTCAGGAGTGTTTTATGCCTCCCATATAAACCAATCAGGGATCCACCAGTGAAGTATTTTTGGCTCTATCACTAATAAAGAGAACAAGACAGTGGACTAGATAGGCTGGACTTAACAAAATAAATTATACTAAATAATTAAAATCCTCACCAATTAAGGATGAAATAATCAGAGGGAAAAGCACTATCATTCTTCATGGTCTCTATGAGCTTGCCTCACAAGCATTTGTGAGCTGCAGCTTTTCAAAAGCTGCCAGTTATTGATAAGCAGGTTTTAATTAGTACCTATGTTCAGCCTGGCCCTGGGACAAAATGCAGCCATTTTCATGTCTGTTCCAGTGTTTGTTCCAAAGCCTGATCTGCTAGAGTGAACATCTCCTGGGCCCACATCTGACCTGACCCAGGCTTGAGGCATCCTAGGCTGGTGCCAGGAGCCCTTGCTAGAGTTAGCCTTACACCTAAAAAGCAAACACATCTGCACTCTGGCTCCTTCCTGGTTCATTAACTGCCCTCCTCTGGCTCAGGGGAAGTTTGCAAAGACAGTAGGTAGCTGAACAAAGCATGGCCATTTATGTGGGGCTGAGGAGAGAAGAAAACAAGGGGAAAAAGCAAAACCACCTCTAGTGTGAGTATGAGCCAGTTCTAGTATGAGCATGTGAATGTGTTCCAAAAAATCTGCCCAGCAGCACAGTATTTCTGTGGTCCAGCATGTCTGCAATCCCTAAATCAGCCATGAACACAGCCTCGCCTCTTCATCTTTCACAGCACTAAGGATCTTGAAATACATCATACATGAGATCTTGGTCCTCACAGCACCCTGTCTCAAAGTATTCTTCCATGGAGGAGAAAGATGCAGGGAGCACAGAGGCTGTGTGTTCTTAATATTGGATGACTAACAATTATTTGTTCTAATTTGTAGCGAGACAATCACTGGCCAAACAAGGATTTTAGAACAATTTTATGCCCAAAATAACATGTCAAAGGGCATTTCTGAGTGAAAGCAGCTCATCTAAGGCTAGCTAAACCATCCATAGAAAGCAAAGACACAGGAGCAATTAAGTGGATACACTCATCTCCGTAAAGACTGTCATGTTAGCCTTACCATGGAGAGAATGAGAATAGAAGGCCTGTAAATTCAGGGATGATGCACTACACCTAATACTGAGAAAAGCAAGCACTCGGCATGTACATTTTGGACACATACACAATTCACAGGAGAAAGGCAGGCACAGTAAATGCTAAGAATCTTCATTTGAGGCAGAAGGATGAGATGTAAATGCAATGGCAAAGAAAAAGTGTTGTGAAGCAGGCAAGCAGCAGTGGCAGAAAGGAGAGTTCTGAGGACTCCTCGTATGAACAAAATCAACAAGAGTCATCGTCATAATACAAGGAAGTGCATCTCTGGCCAGCCTTGGCCATAGGTGACATCACTACCTTGAAGAGTGTGGCAGGTGCAAATGAAGAATACCTCTCAAAAGCAAAGTCAAGAGCAATTCCCCTCCCAAAGCTGCCTAACTAAATTCTCTGCTTATCAAAACATCAGTGGAGGCTTCGGACAAGGGAAACAAGGGCAAAGCATTTAATGAATATTCAGATAAAAAGCAAGCAGAGTCATGCAGAGCAATCACCAAGATTTACACTGAATCAATTTGCTTCAGGATGCGCTGATTTGTAATGCAGAGCAATCTGCACAGAAAGCTTCAAAGGAAGATGGAAAAGATATCACAAGGCACAACCATGAAAGTAAACACTGTCTTGTGAAGTATCAGTTCCACCTGCGTTACACACCACAGAAAATATCAAACTTTTCCTTACTACTCAATCTAAAGTTTTGAAAGGTCAAGCAATCACTTCATGTTTCTTTGGTGCTCTCAGTTTTCCTGATCCACTGAAAGTTGCAGTGATTGCACTGGAAGGGCAGACCATCATGTCAGAAGAGGTGTCAGAATTAGATTCTACCTGGCTTTAGCACCTGGTTTGAGAGGTGAGTGATTGTGAACAGGGCTAATATGCTCAATATCTAGTCTCAGACCCTGCATCTGGTGATGTGGCCTGTAACCTCAGTGTGCTGTGCCAATCCAATGGGTCTAGCCTCTGGCTGTGGCTGTGAGAAGACAGCACAGGACTGTTCTAGTGCTTCCATGGTGCTTCCCACCAACCAGCCCCTACTGCCAAGCTCTCTAGGGAGCTGCCCTTCACTGCTCAAAGGAAGGGTCCCCACTCACAGCTCCCCTCGCACCCACAGGAGGGGGCCCCTCTCAGTGATCCCCTCCACAGAGGGATCTCTGCCCTCACAGCTCCCTCCTCACAACTCCCCCCACTACCTACAGAGAGATCTCCCCCTCACAGTCCCACCCCATATCCACACAGAAGGTCTCCCCTCAGTCCCACCCCACACCCACAGAGGGGGGTTTCCCCCTCACATTCCCACCCCATACCTACACAGCGGTGTCTCCCCTCACATTCCCGCCCCATACCCACACAGGGATGTTTCCCCCTCACAGCTCCCCCCATACCCACAGAGGGTTTCCCCCTCACATTCTCACCCCATACCCACAGAGGGTTTCCCCCTCACATTCTCCCCCCATACCCACAGAGGGTTTCCCCCTCACAGTCCCACCCCATACCCACACAGGGTGTCCCCCCTCACATTCCCACCCCACACCCACACAGGGGTGTCTCCCCTCACAGCCTCCCCTCACCCGACTCCTCGTCCTTCTTGTCGAACTTCTTCAGCATGATGCTGCCGAAAGGCCCCTCGCTGCGGCCCTCTCTCCCCGTGGCAGTGGCAGTCCCGATCCCGATCCCGATCCCGATCCCGATCCCGATCCCGATCCCGATCCCGACCCCGATCCCGATCCCGTCCCGGCACCCGCGGCCGGCCCAGCCCCTCCGGAGCACGGAGCAGGTAAGAGCTCTCCGGGAAGGGACTCCCAACCCCCTCCCTCCGCCTCCTCCTCCTCCTCCNTGGCTCTCGGCGGCGGGCTGGAGGGGCGGGGCCTCGGGGTGTGATTGACAGGGAAGGGGCGGGATCGATCGGCAAGGACGGGGCCTGATTGGCGGAGAGGAGAGGGCGGGGCCGAGGGGGTGGGACCAGTGATGGGGGGGCTGCGGATTTGGAACTGCATTGGGAGCACTGGGAGCACTGGGACAGGGGCAGTACTGGGGCTACTGGGTCTGGAGTTGGGGGGGACACACGGCGGGATGGTGTGTGTGGGCAGGGCGCACTGGTACCAGGGGAAACACGGGCTGGGAACGGGACACTGGGATGTTTGGGGAGACACTGGGCAGGGAAAGGACACTGGGGAGGTGAAGGGACAGCGGGGGTTGGAGCA
>WBMV01016873.1:255851-311146 GCA_013396655.1 Campylorhamphus procurvoides | reverse complement strand
AAGGAGATGCAGGCCGGGGCTCAGCCCCCCGGGGGACAAGTGGGGGTGGCAGGGGAGAAGCCCCTTTCAGGATGGGCGGTTGTCACCCGGGCTGCCAGCCCTGGAGCATCCTGCTGGGATGCACTGTCTCTGGCAGTGCCTCCTGGGCCCCGTGTCCCCAGTGCTACCAGCACCCTGTCTGTACCCTGCACCCACAGACCCCGGCCCAGCCCCACAGCCACACAGCTGCTGCAGGGGGGTGTCCGCCGGGGCCAGCGCTGCCCGGGCATTGCCTGAGCCCCTGGGCAGGCAGGGGCAACAAAACACCTGTTAGCCACCTCACCACCCCACCCCACCATCTGCTGGCACATCCCTTCAGCACCTACTGAAATAGGTCACACCCATGGAATGTGGGGTTACCCGAGTTGCTTGCACCCCTTTTCCAAAGCCAGTGCCCACCCCAAGGCCAAAGGGCTCACTCACCCTGCACCAGGTAATCCTCGAAGAACATGGCTGTGTCCCCCAGAAGCTCCAGCGGACCCCCCCAGGTGTCCCCAGGCCTCTGCCTGGCTCGCACCACCCTGTACTTTGCACGGGGCGGCCGCACTCTGCTCCGTGCCACCCTTATCTCCGGGCTGTGCCACAGACGGTGCCACAGCTGTGGTGGCACAGCACAGGGTCCCTGTTGACCTAGAGCTCCTGTGGGCTCCCTGCGCTGGGCACTGCGAGTTTAAACTCCCTCACTGGGAGTTTAATGAGCTCCTGTGCTGGACTGGGCCTGAAACATGTCCTTGCTGCACCTCTGGGGAAAGGGAACACAAAATGGGGGTCTAAAGGGGTGCAGAACCAGTGTAAACCCCAACAAGTTGCATTTGATGCCATAAATTTATTGTGCATGCTCACCAACTCCGGCTTCAAGGCTCAGCTGAGCTTTATGGGGGGGTTTGTGTGCTGCAGTCACCCAAAGGGAAGCAGCACACAGGAAAAGCTGCTTGGCTGGATGAGCCCCTTTGGAGACATCCCAGCAGTGAGTGAGTGGGGAGTGAAGCCAGGCACAGAAATCCCTGTGGTCCCTGGGGCTGGGACTTGGCTGTGCTCCAGCACTGGTCTGGGCAAAGGCAAACCCGGCTGTGTCTTCTCCAGTGGTGCTGAGGTCACAGTTATTAAACCAAATCCTCCTGTGGCTGCTGCTTGTGCCATGAGCACCAGGACTGGGGAGATGAGATGCTGTGCCCCCTCAGCAGCCCTGCTGCCCTCTCCAGCCTTGCCTGGGCAGCCACATCCCAGCCAGGGGAGTTCATCTCCTTCGCCCGAGGTGAGCCATCAACTCGGCATTGGCAGCTGCCTTCGCCTCCAGCTCCTTCTCTCTGGCCAGGTCGAGCAAGATTTTCAGTAAGTGTGTGTGGACATCAAGTGACAGGGACACCTTCCTCCTCTTTTTCCCTGGAGCAGATTTCTTGGTGGCTGGGCTCATTGGCCAGGGTACTGCTTTCCTTGCTGACACCTCTAGCAGTGGTAGGCTGGCTTTGTCTGGATGAGAGTCTTCTCCAGAGCCATGGTCATCCCTCCTCGTTTTGGGAAGACCTGGCAGCATCTTGTTAGTGTTGGTGATTTCCTGAGTCATCAGCTTACCCCCAGACCCGGCTTGGGGGGCTGGTGGGAGCTGCTCTTGGCTCAGTCCCTTCCAGGCTCTCACTGGTGCCCCAAGGACCACCAAGAGGGTGAGCAGCATCCTGCCTCGCAGCATGGTTGGGAGTGCCTGTGAGGAGCACATGGTTGAGCATCACTCCCCGTCATACCACCATGGTATACCACCCAAAGCCCCTGGGGCAGGACCCATCCTCACCAGGATGCCACACATAGAGCCCCCTTACTTCCCATGTCAGTTGTGGGGGATTCACCTCCCTTTCAGGAACCCTTCATTTTCCCGATTGTATAATCATAACCTTGATTTTAACCTTCTTGATTGATGCAGGGAGTTTTTGGGATGCTGAAGGGGACATGGGAATAAAATCTGCTGGGTGTCCCTGTCCTTTCCCACAGCCCCTGGCCAGCCACTGGCTGTCACCTCCATTTCACACTCTCCAGCCCTTTTTCATCCAGGGTAGGCGACATTCCTCCTCAGGAACATGACTGCCTGGAGACTGTGGCTGCTCCCCAACCCATTACTGCCCTTTGGCCAAGGAAATGTGACGTGCCTGGGGTTTTGGGGCTGAGCAGGATGTGGAGCTTTCTTCCTCCCACACCTTCCCTGGTGGCTGCCATTCCCCACAGGGTTCCTGGGCTCTCTGAGGCAAAAGCCAAGGCCCTTAGGAGGGACATGAGCCACTTGGCCTAAAATACACAGCAGATTAGTGGCAGTGGGGTGAAAAGGGCATGACTTGTGCTGAACCTCAGCAACTTCCTCCACCCCACCCCTCACCCTGGTCCCAAGGAGGGCCCTGGGAGTGCTGTGATGGAGAGTGAGGATCAGAGCAAGCGCAGGGGCACTGCTGCACAAATCCTGCTGTATGGTCACCTCTTCTTCAAATCAATCACCCAGCTGGGTATGTCCAGCTGGAAGGAGAGAATTGAAAGGCATCCAGCCTCCTGCAACCTTTCTCCTGGGTGAAACCCTTTGGAAAGTACCAGAACAGGCAGCCAGAGGCAGTTTAACTCACTGGAAAGTGGGCAATGAAAAGCATCCAAACCCCTGTAACCCATTTCCCAGCTAAAAGCCCCTGAAAAGCACCACTGAGGGCGCAGCCTCACCATCTCCAGCAGGTCCTTGTCTCCTCGATGATCAGGCAATGCTCCCACAGTGAAGGGACCGCGAGCTGGGGGTTTGCCCTGCTCCCTGCCAAGCCCTGACTCTTATCCTGTCCCAGCTCCACCTCTGACCTGCAGAGGGGGTGACGGTGACTGTGGGGGGGCAGGGGGCGGGGGGGGGGAATGTTATTAATACATTTTGCCTAATAGATGAAATCATCTCGGGATGTGGGTGGGCGTGTGCCCCCTTGCAGCTCCATGAGCTGCGCTAGGAGGGGATTCTGGGAACCTGGGACAGCTCAGTTGTAATTGTTTCATGTCTGCCTTCTGAGATGTTTTTTCTCTATCTAATTAGGCCTTTCTGCTCCTGTCAGCCTTGGTAATCACTTAAGAAAGGGAGAAAACATGCATATGGGTGCCAGCCAGTGGCCATGGTGCTGGCCGAGTGCCAGCCCTCTGGTCATTGTGTTTCACGAGGCTCCTGGATATCTCCTGATACTGGTCCATTGCTGTGTCCTGACAGATTTCCTGGCCCTGGTCAGCTGGGGGCCATATCTGGAGAGATGTCACCTCTCTGCTGTGCCAATAATTTTGCAGCTCACCTTCACCCAACTAGAAGGCCACTGGTTTGCAGCCCACCTGCTCCAGTCCTGCACCAGCCCCTCTACCAGCTGCCTGTAGGCATTGCTGTGGGATGAGCCCCACATGAAAGGGTTTTGCCCCAAAGTTCCTCCCTTAGGGACTGTGGGAGCATCCCAGGGTTATGAATCTGCATGAGATGAATTGGTGAGTGCTCAGCCCAGAGGGCTGGCCAGGGCGAGGAGCCAGGGTGCCCTGGGTTCAAACCACTGGGGGTCTGCCCACCCCCATGGCCACAGGGTGACCGGTCCTCTGCCACCCTCCCCAGCAGTGGCAGGGAGCAGAAATAATGCTGGCTCTGTTCCTCCTCCTGGGGACAGCAAGTAGCTCACACCCAGCAGCCAAAATTAGCTGGTGGCAGTGATTCACAAAGCGCATCATGCAGCACCACAGACCCACGTGCCAACACGTGAGGGCCTGGACAGGGGGTCATGGCCTGGCTTGTGTCAGCTGGGCATGTGCTGGGCACAGGGATGGGGCACTGGGTTCCCTCAGCAGGGTGAGGAACCCCAGCCAGCAGTGGGCAGCTGGAAAGGGCAACCCAGCTGGGGTGGGCAGGGGGCATGCCTGACTCAAGAGCTGTTCCCAACCTCCACAGGCACCTCCAGCAGCATGCCAAGAAGCGTGACATCTTCCTGTGAGCACAGCTTTAATATCACATCCCCCCCACACTGGTACACATATACATTCGCTGTATACAGATATACACAGAGAGCAGCGATACGTGTGGGGGCCACAAAGCCCCCCAGCAGTCCCTCAGGCCCTGGGGCAATGAGGGGCACATCTTCGTCAGCCCTGGGATTGGGGGGAGGCAGGGGCTGCTACCCCAGGAGCCAACATTGCTTTCACAAAGCCTTTGAGACTAAGCATGGGCGAGCAAGAACCTCTTCTAACATAGCACCATCCTCAGGGTTTCCCTGATGGGCCAGGGGTACAGGTGAGTACCCCCTGGATTACAGATAGATGTACTTCTGGCAGGTGTGTGAGGTGGAGGGGAGCACAAAGAGAAAGCCTCCAGTCTCCCCACATGTCACTGCCAAACCATCGCAGCCACAAAAGGGGAACTGGGCCCCAGTTGAGGTTAAGGTGAAATTTATTCAGATGGAGCTGGTTGCAGGGTGAGGGTGAGGGATGCTGTGCAGGGAGGTACTGCCTGGCCCAGGGATGCAGGCAGCTCTCCCAGCAGAAAGGGGAGGGGAGACCAACCCTGCCACATCCCAGCTCTGCTTCTGGGCTGCTGGAGAGGGAGGACAAGGATAAGAACCATACTATTGGCAGCAAATAATTTAAAAATCAAACTGGGAACAGCCCAGGAAACCTCCCTGTGGTAAAGGGTTCAGAGTCTTGATGGGAGGTGGTTTTCCAATTTGATATAAATTTCACCTTAATGTCAATAAAACTGGTATGAAATGAAAAACCCATGAGCAGCATAAAGACACGTTAGAAATAGCACCAGGTTCCTGCCAGGGGCTGGTGGGTACATGGCCCCTGCCAGCGTGGGCAGCCCAGCCCCGGCTCGGGTGGCAGCCGGGCCCCACTTCCAGGCAGCCCTGCCTGCCGGGACACTGCCCACACCTACACCTTTGGCTGCCCTCCCATCTCGCCACCTGCAACATCACGGGCATCTGTGGAGAGAGGAAAGGTGGTGTCAGAGCTGAGGTGGGGGACCAGCATTGTGCCCCCAGCTCCGCACTGCTGAGCCCACAGCACCAGGTGGGGATGCTGCCAGACCTGCCAGTGCTGGCAGCTGTGCCAACCCATGCCTACCTGCCCCTGGGCGCTGCTTGCAGTGCAGCTCACACTCCTCCTTGCTGTCAAAGCGGTTGAGGTTGCCCTGGCAGCCACTGTAGACGAAGGGCCGGCACTCAGTGACTCTTTGGTTGTAGTACCACCGAAGGGTGTAGCTCTGACAGTGCCCCTCATCCAGTGGCAGGGTGCAGGACTCAGCTGCAGGGACAAACAGTGATGGTGAGGGCAGGCAGGAGCTGGCAGCACACTGGCTGCTGAGGCAGGCAGACCCATTGGCAGAGGAGGGGAAGCCACAGAATGGAAGGCAGGGGATGGCTTCTAGCTGAGAATGGACAGGGTTTGGCTGGAGGAGGCATCTCTGTGGTCTGCCCAAGTGCTGAAAGTGAGGGCAGGAGATGCCACTTCAGGAAAGTCCTCTCCCAGGGGCAGCTCCCAGCAAAGGCTAGAGCTGGAAGGGAAGTCACATGGGGACATGATAGCCATAGCACACCTTGGAAGGGCTGTGGAGGGACCCCCTGCATGCTGCCACCACTGAACCTTCTCTGATCTCCTGGGAACTTTGGGATCCCCTCCTGCAGCTCATGACCAGGAGCACAGGAAACCTGCCAGGGCCAGCAGGTCCCACAAGCCCAGCAAACCACCTATCACTGCTGGTGATGGCTTCAGTAAAGGGAGAGGTGTGGGAGGTCTGAATGGCATGTGCAGCACTCTGCTGTGATAGGGAAGGAACAACCCGCCCAGGTACCAGAAAGAGGGCTGCAAATCCCAAGTCCCCACAGCCAGAGGGCACGGGGACCTGCTGCTAGGCAAAAGCCTGAGGCAGCCCCCCAGCTGCCCTCAGGGGCTCCATCCTCTGTGTCAGGGAAGCTCACCATTCACTGCAGGCTGCTCCAAGCTGTCCATCTCTGGGACCTCATCATAGTCGTCTTCCTCCCCATACATGTCATACTCGAGGTCATCAGTGTCCAGCATGATCTCCCTGTCATGCCCTGGAAGACCACACCAGGCATGAGCATGAGCATTACCACTCTCATGGAGCAGGGGAAAAGGGGCACAGGGACTAAAGGCAGAGGGATGACAGACCCTCCTCCTCTTCAGTGTGTGACAACTTGAGCACAGGGACTGTGTGAGTGCTGCCAGCAGGGAACGGTGGGGTGGGGAAGAGCTCTGTGAAGGGGAAGGATATGGTACAGGCATCAGGGAGGAGGCAAGGGAGTCTGCAGTGCTCTCCCCTTACTTCCCAGGGGAAACCCACACCTGTCAGGTACAGAGCAGTCCAGCACTGCCCCAACACTGATACAGCCTGACAGGATAACACAGACAGGGGTGAGGGATCTGGGAAAATTCCCTCCCCTCTCTGCACCACAGAGCAGGGCTGACAGGGGCTTCTGGAAAAGGGACAGGGAGACAGCACCCACTTGGAGCCCAGCAGGATGGGGAACAGAGGAGGGCACAGGCAGGCACACATGCCCATGGGGCCAGATCTCGTAGGTCCTCTGGGCTCTCCATCACCTGTTTGGCCATGTTCTCTCTCCTGGCGGACGATTCTTCCTCCTCCCTGGGCAGAGCGGAAGCTGCTCCTGGCCTGAGCCCCCCAGCCTCCTTGGAGAGAAAGCACCCACCTCATCCCAGCCCACCCCTTGCCTCCATCCCTCCAAGTCCACTCCTCCAGCCCACCCTCCCCTCCAGCACTCCTGACCCCTCTAAGACCCCTGACCCAGCTCTGACACCCAAGCATGGAGGGGGTGGTCCCTTTTCAAACTGGGCAGACCCTGGCAGTACCCATTGGTACCATGAGCCAGTTGGGATCCCTGTTGGACAATCATTCCTGCCACACACCATCCCTTCTCCCTGTGCACAGTCCCACATGGATGCTGACCCTGACTGAGGGGGTCATGGAGGGTCCCAGTCACCTCCAGCTCCCCAAAACTGGCGCCACACCTGGGTGCCAGGACCCCTTCAGTCCCACACATGTGGGGCAGAGGGGTAGAAAGGAAGAGCTGCAACCTGAGTGCTCACGTGAATCCAGGTGCCGTGGGAAGCTGCCGCCGCAGGCTGTGGGAGAGACAGGGCAGGGGTCAGGGGTCGCAGGGCCAGACCCCCCCACCCCAGGGCAGCAGAGGGGGATGCTCACCGCAGTGCTGGCTCATCTCCTGCCTGACGAAGGCACGGATCTCGTCCTCCTGCCGAGCACATGGAAGGACAAAGGTCCCAAGTTGTAATTGGGGATAGTACAATTAAAAAGGAGGAAAAATCCTTTTGCCAGGCCCCAGCAGAGCCAGAAGGTGCGAGCAGCTCCTCCATCACCAGCAGTAGGGTGGATCCAGCACCCCTTCCCACCCCAGTGACCTGAGTCACATGAGCCTGTGCTGGCTCCCTCCTGACTCCTTACCGTCATGCTTGGCTCCCCCTTCTCCCCACGGAGCCCACGGGCACCTGGACTTCCCTAGGGACAGCAGAAAGGAGGTGGGAGGCTGGCTCTGGCTGGGGCTCCACCAGGCAGAGCCAGGCACCTGCACCCACTCACCCACCTGCTCTCCTCTCTCGCCGGGGATGCCGGGAACACCACGTGCACCAGGCACTGACTGTCCAGGTGGGCCTCTCTCCCCCTGCAAAGGACACATGCTCAGGATCTGCCTGGTGGTGCCAGAGTCTCTCTGCTCTCCCCAAGACCACGGATGTGCTGCTTTCCCCATCCCTGCACCTCAAGGACACCTGTGCAGGTCAGGATGGGGATGGGTCCACCTCAACTCAAGGAGAAGCAGGGTCCCAAACCCCTCAGGCTCCCAGCCACTGGGCAGGAGGACACAAGGGAAAACTCCAAAGCCAGTGAGCTGGCAGGGCAGGACAGAGCTCGGACATAACTTCAGATGTCACCAATCCCTTACCCACTCAGGGGACCAGGCCCTCCCGTCCCCACAGCCCCTGAAGAGGGCCCAGCCACCTATGGTGAGGACTCACCTTCTGGCCCTGCATGCCCTCAGGACCTCGCGGGCCAATGTTTCCTGGGGGGCCAGGGGGGCCAGGAGCACCATCACTACCCCGGGGACCGGGGCCACCAATAATGCCAGGGGCACCCTGCAGGAGAGCAGAGGGTGAGGCCAGGGTTTTCAGAGCCCCTGACCCCAGAAGTGATACCATGGGCATCCTCTGACCCCATAGCCGGGTATCCCTGAAGTACCAGCACTGGTGCTTTCTTGTAAAGAGTGGGGAATTGTTGTCACTCATAGTTTAGTGACATAACTTAAGAGCAGTGCTGAATGACTCTTCTGGGAGCATCAGGCTCTGATGTGCTTCTGACTTGTATCCTGGTACAAGCAATGGAGTGCAATGCATCCCGTCTCTTTCCAGTCCACTCACCCGCTCTCCTTTCTCCCCCTGATCTCCTTTGGCTCCCTGCTGCCCGTCAAATCCCCGGTCACCCTGCAAAGAGGAAGGGATATGCAACAGGAGACAGGCAGCAGGGAACAGGCACTGGGGGGCTGAAGTGCCAGCACAGCTTTTCCTGGCACTGCTCTGACTTACCTTGGGTCCCATGAGCCCTTCCTTCCCGGGGATGCCCGGTGGTCCCGACAGACCCAGCTCCCCCTGTAGAACAGAGTAGATGTCCAGCATTCACCAGCTGTGCGCACCCAACCCATCCTGGTGTCAGTGTGGTACTTACCGGCTCGCCTTTTCTCCCCGACAACCCCGAGCGCCCTGGGATCCCTGGATCCCCCTACAGAGGGCAGGAGAGAGGCAAGGCAGTCAGTCCTGCACCCCTCAGTGCTCACCCCAGAGCCAAAGTCAGAGGAGGAGATCCCATGACCCAATTGCAGGGCCACGGTCCAGCCTCAGCCATCTCCCTGCTCCCACTGGCTGGCAGAGGGGATCCAAAGTGCCACAGCCTCCAGGCAACATCCAGGCTCCTGCAGTACTCTGTGGTCACCCACTCACCTTCTCACCCTTCTCCCCATTGAGGCCACAGGCACCTTTCATTCCCCGTTCACCCTGTGAGGATGAGGAGGGGAGTCAGAGCCATGCCAAGCCAGCATTGGTCCTGGCCAGGAGAGCACCAGCAGCCAGAGGCCAACCCACCTTGAGGCCACGCATGCCCAGGGGTCCCATGTCCCCCTTCTCTCCCCGGGCTCCAGGGATCCCATCACGGCCAGGCTGACCCTGTGGAAGAGCACACAGCATGATGGGGGTCTGCTCCTGCCCTGCAACAGGGTGTCAGCAGCACAAAGACACAGCTCCTCACCGGCTCACCAGGCTCTCCAAATGCTCCAGCCTCTCCCTAGAGAAGGCAAAGGCATCTGTAAGGGCAGGCAAAGGGGATGGTGCCACCAGCATCCCCCAGAGTGAGGGGTGTCCAGCTCCTTACCTTCTGCCCACCAGGGCCACGTGCCCCAGGGAACCCTGTGGAGCCCTTTTCGCCTTGCTCGCCCCTCATCCCCTGCAAGCAAAATCCCAGCTCAACACAGGGCAGGAGGGAAAGCTCCAGCCACTGCATGGCCACAGCACAGCTGTGGTCACCTCTGAGGCTGGATGCAGCAGTTCCCCTTGTACAATGTCAGGGTGTTCACATGCACCAGCCCATGGGGCACAGGGATGCCATCATGCCCTGCTCCCTCTGTTCATCGCCCTGTCAACAGCCCTCCATGGTCCCCAACTCAACTGCCCCCAGCCCTGCACAAGGGCCCCCAGCCCTGTACCTTCTCTCCAGGCATGCCTTGCTCCCCCTTGTCCCCTTTGTCCCCTTCTGTGCCCTTCAGGCCACGCTCTCCCTGCAAAGAGGGAACACAGGGGATGGGCAGAAGCTCAAACACACATCAGGGTGGGGACTACAGACCACCCTGGAGGCAGGGACATGGGAGTCCATAGCATGGCTGAAGGAGAGAAAACATGCTGTGCAAGGGAGGGTCCTTCAGCAGGAAGAAGCTCCCTCAACTCCTCCCAGGGGAACGGGGAGGATGGGGACAGGAAGGATAGGGACAGCTCTTACCGGCTCCCCTTTGCTGCCCCGAGCTCCAGGCGGCCCCTCCAGCACCACAGTATCACCCTGTACACCCAAAAGAGAGAGGCAGAGGTGGGGGTGAGCAGGGGAGCCAGGGCTGCTGTCTGCTCTCCTGCTGCCCCACGCCCTGGGAACTCACCTTGTCTCCTTTGGGTCCTGGGGCGCCAAGGTCACCCTGTGAGAAAGGTGAGATGCCACAAGGATGCACAACAGGGAACAGGCAGCACCTCCCTGGAGACCCCAATCTCTGGAGGTGCACCATTCACCCCCCCAGTTCCCCAGTCCACAGATTCCCTTACCTTGTCCCCACGCTCCCCTCGGTTCCCAGGCAAGCCCTGTGGGAGAGAAGAGAGGGGTAGGCAGGGAGGAGCCTGCATTGGGGTGCAATTGGGGAAGGGGGCTACTTACTGCTGGCCCACGATCCCCTTCTGACCCTGGGCGCCCATCTTCACCCTGGGAGAAGGAAAGGATGCAAGAAAAGGGTTTGAAATGGGGGCAGCCCAGCATCACCCCACCCCAGGAACAGGTGCGGCTCTGGCTCAGAACCCTCTCAGGGCTGGCAGTATGGGATGTCCTGTGTCTGGCTGTGGGGACATGGGGGACTGTGGCAGTACCTACCCGTGGCCCTGGGTCTCCACGCTCACCTCTGGCTCCTGGCAGCCCAGCCCCTGGAGCGCCCTGCCAGGGAAAGGCAAGAGTTTATCCCTGTCCTCGCTGCCCACAGTTCCTCCCAGACCAGCCAGGTATCCCCCATGCCAGGGGACACCCCACAGTCCCCACCACCTCCCTGAGTGCCTGGCGCATGTTCAGGTTCCCATGTGTCACCATCCAGAGTAGGCTTAGCACTCTCAGGGGGGAGGTGGCTGCAGGGACATCCCACAAGAGAAGCAGCTTCACACTCCTCATGCTATAGGGCTGCCCCCTGTCCTACCTTGTCACCCTTCAGGCCAGGGGCCCCTTGTATGCCCTAAAAGAAAGGAAAAGTGTGAGCAAACCATGCGAGGAAGACAATGCCAGATGCCCTGCAAAGCATCTCTGAAACTCCCACAGCAGTTCCCAACCCAGTACTGGAGACTGTGGCAACCCCCAGCCTCAGGGGCTGGGGAGGTGCCCAGTGGGTCCCCATCAGCCTGTCTGAGGCAGCAGGGGATCCAGGGCAGAGCCTGCAACCCCAGGATTGCTGTGGCACCATACTCACAGCTGGCCCTGGGGGCCCCACAGGTCCTGGTGGTCCAGGGGTGCCATCTCTGCCTGGAAAGCCGATCAAACCCTGGCAGAGCAAAAAATAAGTAGGCAGAGACTGAGGCTGAGAGGCAGTGGAGCTTGCAGAGACCTTGCTGACATTGCCCAGGGGTCCAGGGTCACCAGAACCAGTCATGTCAGGTTCTGGTTGTAGTCTTTACCCTCTCTCCTGGGGAACCTGGAGGGCCAGGCTGCCCATTGTCCCCTCTCAGGCCTGGCTGTCCTGGTGTCCCAGCAATGCCTGCTAAGCCTGGGGGTCCTGGTAATCCTGGCAAACCGATGTCCCCCTGAAGCAGAGAGGAAAAAGATGGGCCCATAAAAACAGTCCCTGAGGACTGTTCTTTTCCCTTGGCCAGCCAAGCTAAGGCAGCACCCGGGCATTGGGATGTGATTAGAGCCAGGGTGACACAGGGACAGGAGTTACCTTCAAACCCGGAGGCCCATCCTGTCCTGGTGGTCCCCGTGCACCGACACCTGGTGATCCCTGTTTGGTGCAGAGAGCGTGTGGTGCATCCCCTGGCTGGTGGGCACAGGGGTGCCAGGGGCACTGTGCCACCCAGAGCATCCCCCCAAGGGCTGGGGAGCCCCTCTGGGAGCAGGGAACACGTACCTTCTCCCCTTTGGCTCCGGAGGACCCCTTGGCTCCCTGTGAAGACATCGAGCCCCCAGGAAGGGTTGGTGACAAGGCGACAAGGGCACAGATCCCACACTCCAACATCAGCCACCGCCCCCAGCATCCACCCACAGCCTCCACACACTTCCTACTCACATCTTCCCCAGGATCTCCTGGCTCCCCAAATCCTCCTGGCTCCCCCTGTCAGGAGAAAACAAGGAAAAAGCAGATGTATGGGATAGTGGATTAGGGGAGCAGCCGCAGCTGGATCCCCATGCTATGGTGAAGCAGCCAGGAAGACCAAGATCCCCACAGACCCTTTGACATCCCCCTCCAGGGCAGCACCCACCTTCTCGCCCTTGGGGCCCGGCAAGCCTCGGTCACCCTTGGAGCCCTGTGGGGGGAGAGCAGTGTTAGGGGAGGGGGTGGCCACAGGGCTGGCTTGTCCTCCAGCAAGCAGGGTTTGGGGGGCGGGAGATGAAGTTAATGGGTAGTACAAGTTTAATGGGGTGGGGGGAAGTTGATGGGGTTGATGAGGTTTATGAGGCCAACTCACAGGCTCTCCTAGAACACCCTCCAGCAGCGCCGGCTCTCCCTGCAGGGACGCACAAGTGATCAAACGTGCTCACAGCAGATGCCAACACCCTGCAGACCCCTGCCCACCCCAGTCCTGGGGGCTTTGGCAGCACCAAGGAGTGGGGATTCCCCCACTTCACACCCTGGCTCCTTACCTTCTCGCCTTTGGCGCCAGGGGGGCCAGCAATGGCCTGGGGCACAAAGGAGAAAGGGGCTTGGTGAGCAGGACTGCATGGGAATGCTTCCCCTCATCCAGTCCAGGAACACTGGGCAAGGCAGCTCTGCACTCACCTGCCCTGGGGCTCCAGCATCCCCTCGTTCTCCCTTGGGACCAGCAGGGCCCGAAGGTCCTGGCATGCCCTGGCACAAGTGGCAGAGCCCTCAGCCTCAGCTGCAGACACCCCAGGCTGAGCCACATGGGGGTCCCCCTGGGGTGGGACAGGGTGAGCAGACACATACCATCTTCCCAGGCACTCCTGCCTCGCCGTCCTTCCCTGGCACGCCATCCCTGCCCGGCACTCCTGGCTTCCCACTCTCCCCCTGCAGACAGTAAGAGTGGAGCCAGGCTGTGGGGGTCTCACAGCCCCCCAGGCAACCCCTGAGCACCCACTGTGATGGCAGTCAGGTGGGCAGGTGGACAACACACTCACCACTTGTCCTGGAAGCCCAGGGACACCCGGTGGCCCCTGCAATGGAGACATGAGCAGAAATCAAGTAGCATTCCAGACATCAGGAATGGCCAAGGGACAGGTTTGAGCCTTGCAAATACCTACCCCTGGACCGGCGGGGCCAGGGGGGCCTGGCAGCCCCACATTGCCCTGGGGACCAGGCAAGCCCTGCAATGGAAACAGCTACATCAGAGAGGGGACGGCATAGCCAGGACTTTGGCTACCCCTACGGGAATGTGTGTTGTGGTGGGACTGGCTTATTTTGGGGAAGTTGGACAGCTTTGGAGGGGCCAGGTGGGTGCTAGCAGGGAGGATACGAGTACTCACACGGATGCCAGAGCCAGGTTCCCCTGGATCACCCTGCAAAAAATGTGCTTGCATCAGCCTGACCGCCACAACCCACCAGCTGCTGCAGTCACAGCTATGTCTCCACACCTGGATCCAGGAAGAGGGCCAGCCCAAAATGTCCCTTCTTCCAGCCCAAAACTTCCCAAAATGTGGCCCTCCCTCCAGTCTCCAAATCTGGCAAGACAAGACTTCCCTCTGCCAGGTTGGAGATGCCAATGCAGATGCCAATGCCAGTGCCATACCTTGATCCCAGCTGGGCCCGGGGTCCCTGGTGGGCCAGTGCTGCCCTGCAGGGAATACGGGGACATTATTGAGGTGATGCTTGCTGGTGGTACAGAACAGAGGGAGCGGCAGGGCTGCTCAGTCCCGGTACTGACACTCCACTCCTGCTCCCTGGGGGAATGTCCAGCCTGGCTGACGTTCCCCTTGCATGATAGTCCCCTGCACATAATGCAGGATGGCTCCTTACCGGAGGTCCTGGGGGTCCTGGATCTCCCTGGTTGCCCTGAGGGAGGAAGAGATGGGGTCAGTATAGAAATGGGTTTCCCTCACTGGGAGCATGGGAGAGGAGTCCTAGACAACACCAGTGGCTCTGGTAAGCACCCACAGCAAGACAACCATAAATGGCTCCTGCTAAGATGCAGGGGGCCAAGCACCCAGCCTGGCAGCAGGGTGACCTCACAGCTTCACCAAGAGCTAATGGCCAGGAGCCCCCAGGTGTACGCTGAGGTCAGGGGCATAGGGACATGGGGACACACAGAAACCTACCGGGCGTCCCAGCACACCAGGAAAGCCTGGCAAGCCCTGCAAAGAACAATATCAGGGTCAGCAGGCAAGTGGGAGCCCACTGCTCCCACACAGCCCTGCCTCCCCTCCAGGGATGTTCCCCAGTCCCGGTGTGTGGCACCCAGACAGGGTACTTATGGGGGTAGGGTGGGGGAGGCCCCCTAAGGGCCTACAGGGCCTGCATGGGGTGGAGGGAAAGAAGGTCAATGAGGCAGGAATGCTCCCGCTGGTGTTGGTGGTGGCTGGTGTGGGACCACAGGACCTTTCCCCCATCCCAGCCTTTATCCCTCCACCATGACCCCACTCACCGGCTTCCCCTCTGGGCCAGCCAGCCCTCTCTCACCAGGGAGACCCTGGAGCAAGAGATGGAAATTGGGATGGGGTCAATGCCAGGCAGGGGTCTGGGGTCAGTGTCAGCCAGGGGAACAATGCATACTCACCGGGGCACCATCCCTGCCCTTTTCTCCGGGATCCCCTCGGTCACCCCGCGGGCCACCTTCACCCTGCAGTGGGGACAGGCACAGAGTCACAGGACAAGCAGGGACCTTCCCATGATGTCCCAGGGTCTGCTGACACCCAAAGAGGGGTGCCCCCAGCACTGTCCCCACGCAAGGCTTTGCCCCATGGGGATGATGCTTTGGCAATGGGAGATTTATGACCTCAGACCTTATCTCCTTTAGGTCCCCGCTCGCCCTCAGCTCCTGGCTCACCCTGTATCAGGAAGAAGACAGATGCCATCAGCCCCTGCTGCCCCTCTGTTCCGCCACCATCCTCAGCCCCAGCTCATTATGTTGCCCAGGCTTGATGGCCTTGGCTGCCCCTCTCCTCTCTGCCCAGCCACACACCTTCACTCCCTTAGGTCCGACAGGGCCACGCTCGCCTGGCAAGCCCATCAAGCTGCCCTCCACCACGTCTGCCTGTGGGCAGGGAATAGTCAGGGCCAGCACCCAGGGGACCCCAGGAAGGTCCCCCTGGGAGCACAGCCCACCTGAAGTTCCTGTGCAAAGGGACTGGATGTGACCATCCACCCTCAGAGGTGCAGGCTGGCACCCTGAGGATGGTCCTCAGCAGCAGCCATCACCTACCTTGGGCCCTGGGAGTCCCGGGGGTCCAGGCAAGCCATCTCTGCCCTGGGAAGATAGAGAAATAGGTAGAGCATCAAAGGGACAGCATTCATGGGGGAGCAGAGCCATCCTGGTATGGCGACTCCTGGCCTCCATATGGCATCTGCTGGACTGCCCAAGAGCCCCGTATCCCCTCAAGTGGGGCACAACACAAGGCAGGACGGAGGGGACTGTATCCCCATCCCAGCTCACCTGCTCACCTCGGTCACCCTTCTCGCCCCGGTCCCCCTGTGAAAACAGTGTGATGGCTGTCACAGAGCCGTCCCCAAGCCCCTGGACCAGGGACCCCAGCCTTCACCTCACCCCTCCACACACACTCACCTTCTCACCGGATCGCCCGGGCTCCCCCAGCTCCCCAGCCCGGCCTGGCACCCCAGGAATGCCTGGCTTGCCAGGCTCCCCAGGCTGTCCAGGTGGGCCCTCGGGACCCCGCTCACCCACGGCCCGGCCCATGGGGCCCTGGGGACCAGGGGTGCCTGGGTCCCCCTTGTCACCTTTGGGTCCTCGTTCACCAGGGAAGCCTAAGGAGCCCTGCAAAACATAAGCCGTGCTGCCAGAGCCAGCCCTGCAGCTGTCAGCCCCCCCGAGCACCCCAGGGCTGAGTTGGTTGCATGCTTCCCCCAGCCAGCCCAGGCAGAGGGAGTGGGGCAGTGTGTAAGGGCTTGGCATGAGCCCAGCTCTGCTCACCTCTCGTCCTGGAGGTCCCCTCTCTCCTGGATCCCCCCGACTGCCCTTCTGGCCCCGCAGCCGCTCAGACACTGGCAGAATCGAGTCTGAGCTCCCGTCATAGGCACCCGTGAGCTCCTTCAGGGATGAAATCTGAGAGGGAGGAAAGACCCACCAGTGAGGGCATCAGTGCAACCCAGCAGTGCCACCACCCCACAGCCCTGCTAAGCTGTCCTGGATTGCTCAGATCTCCCACCACCTCCCATGCCCCTCTCCTGCTGCCATGTGGCAGGAACAAACCCCAGCCCAACAGCTGGGAAATACATACCTTGATGCCAAGTGCTTCCAGGCTACGTTCAACATTCTGCAATAAAGACATTAAAAACCAAGTGGGTGTTAGCCTGCTCCCACTGTGGAGGCTGTGGACAGTCCTCCATTCCCCAGGGCTGTCCAGCAGGTCAGCGTGGGGACTCACCGCTGCAGTTCCAGGGTCTCCACGTACTCCAGGGTTGCCAGGTCGCCCCTAAGTTTGCCAAGAAAGAGGGAATGAAAAGATGCGCAGAGGTGCAGTAGGTGAGGTGAGCAGTGCTGGTGCTGCTGGTGCCCTCAGACGGTTTCAGAGTTAAAACTTTTGAGCTGCCTGAGCAGGGGCTGTGGTTGCCAACACCCTGAGGTGCTGGCAGCTTGTCAGGCTCAGTGCTGGGTACTCACCGGCTCTCCTTGCAGTCCAGGCTCCCCTGGGTCCCCCTGAAACACACCAAAAGGGTCAAGGGGGACCAAGTCAGGCTACCTGGCACCAACTACAGCACCAGGATCCAGTCCTGTCATTCTGGGAGTCTGCCAAGGACTTGTTCCCTCAGGTACTTGTTCGCCAGACCTTTGCCTCAAGGGGCTCTGGGGCAGGAGCACACTTACCTTTGGTCCAGCCACCCCACGGAGGCCTGGGGAGCCCTGGAAGACACAGAGGGGACACAATGGTACCCAGCATCCACAGACACAGGGCAGTGCCCTGAGAGACCCATGCCAGCGGTCCTGCTGACTCACAGTAGCCTGGACTCCAGAGTCTGGTGCTGGGTGGCACCGTGGGCTCAAGAACTACGCACCTGTCCAGGGGGGCCAACCTGGCCTGGAACACCAGGAAGGCCAGGGGGGCCAAGGGGGCCTGGCGCACCTCTGTCCCCCTGCTCACCCTTGGCACCACTGCGGCCCTGACAAGAGAGCTGTGTCACCCCCAGGACCTGGGACCCAGGTCTGTCCCTGGTAGGGACATATACCCAGCACCCCCTATCACCACACTTCTCTGCAGGGAGTACTCACCTCTCTGCCAGGTAGTCCAGTATCACCTTTGTCTCCCTAACCAGAAGAGAAAGGAATTAGAGGGATGCCCTATGCACATACCCCAAAATGATGCTCCTGGACCAAGCAGGGAGGAGCCACCTGTGGCTCATCCCCATACCTTTCTCCCATCCTCTCCTGGCGTTCCATCTTCTCCCTGGGGACAAAGGTTGCCAGTCAGACGCCAATTCAACCACCTCAGCATGGGCACCACAGGGGACAGGTGGTTGGCTGAGAGCTTTGTCACATCCTCGCCTTGCCTTTATGTTGTATGGGGATCACTGTCCCACAGCACCCAAGGGAGAGCACCAAAGCCCAGTCCTGATCCCCCTACTTACGTTCTTGCCATTGAGGCCAGGTTTGCCATCCTCACCAGGTTTGCCCTGGGGTGAAGAAAAGGCAGTGAGAGAGTCCCCCTACTCCCCACCAGCCATGGGCACCAGCAGCCAGGGGTCCCTGGGCCCCATTGCAGCCCCAGGGTTCAGGCAATGGGGAGCTGGACACAGAGTGAGCCCTGGCACATGGATCTGGCTGCGGTAGGATGTGTCTCCAGGGTGCAGGGTGGCTGGTACTTACAGGGATGCCAGGCGGGCCCAGTGGTCCCACGGGGCCAGGCGGTCCCTGCTCCCCACGCAGCCCAGGCAGCCCCTGCAGGGAAAGGAGATGAGGGGAGCACAGGGCAGCAGGGCATCCATCTGCCCCAGCCAGCTCTGGCAGGAGGAAATGTGACTGGGACAGTGGCTGCCTGCTGGAGACAGAGGAAAGTTCTGCTGCACTGCCCCCAACCAAGAAGAATGGGACAGGACATCGATCCCTTGAGAGTATAATGGCCCCAGCAGGAGCACAACCAAAGCCCACCCTCTGCAGAGGTACTTACATCCCGGCCGGGGTCTCCCTGCTTCCCTGGGTCCCCCTGCAGACAAGAAGGAGGTGAGGGCAGGGACACCCCTGTTCTGCCAAAGGCACCTCGGAGTATCCCCAGCCTGGAGCACAGGGTATCCAGGGGAACAGCTCCTCCCACCCCATTGTGCCTCCATCCCACAGCTCCCACCTGCAGTGCCCAGGAACAGACATGTCCCCCACCCTGGACCATGCTCACCCGCAGCCCTGCAGGGCCCGGTGGCCCGGGTTTGCCTTCCAGCCCACTGCGACCATCAAGACCTGGTGGGCCACGATCTCCCTATAAGAGAGTGGGCAGGAGGATTGGAGCTGTGAAATGGGATGGGGGTGTCATGAGGCAGCCCCCAGCCTCCAATTCGCTCACCTTCTCTCCCGGAAGGCCTCGGTCCCCACGGTCACCCTGCGGGGTTGGAAGAACAGTAAGCATCATCTCCTATGTAAAGGAGATGAACAGGGCACAGGTGTCCCACCCAGAACCCTGGGGGAATGGGTACACTCACCCGTGCGCCGGGGGAGCCACGGGGGCCCTCCACACCCTGCGAAAGAGAGACACTCAGCAGTGGGGTGTGGGGGGAAGAGGAGGGGATCCTGGATGCACACCAGGAGCCCCAGCTCTCCTGTCATGCTGTCCCACCACTTCCCACGTCAGGGACCCAGCACCTACCCTCTCTCCAGGCAGGCCAGGGGAGCCAGCATCGCCCCGGGCGCCCTTCGCACCATCCTCACCAGGGTCCCCGGGGTCCCCCTGTCGGAAAAGGGCATGGTGGTCAGAGGGTACTGTCCTGTGCTGAGCCCATGCCAGAGCACACACTGAGCACCTCTGGGGTTTAAGAGTGGGATGATAGTAAAGGTCTCAAAATAAGAGGCTGAAACAGAGATGGCTGGACTCAACATAGCTCCTGAAGGATCAGAGCGTGGTCACAGAAGAAATGCACTGAGCAGCACTGTTGAGCCAGGAGCCAGCTTGGCCATAGCTCAGGAACACAATACCACCCAGAATAGAGCTCAGCCCATGGTCAAAACAGCACTGAGCCTAAACTGGGTCTTAAAAGCAGAACACCAAGAGTGTGGGGTGCTGCCACAGGACCTCTGTGGGGCTGGGGAGCCAGGAGCATGCTGGTTCCTTTGAGGACCTCAGCCCTACAGGGACCTTGCACAGTGGCACCCTTCTCTTAGCATCACGCAGGAGTGTCAGCCCATGTGTCCCCCAGATCCCATATGCTCCCCCAGATCCCATGTACATCTCAGCCATGGTGCACATCAGCTCCACATGGCAGGGGCTGTTTTGGGCAGGGAGGGCTTGATGGACCATGATCCCAGTGCCCACACTGGACCCAGCTGGGGGCAGTACAGGGTATTCCACCACCAGCATCCCAGGGACTCACTCGTTACCTTCTCACCCTTTTCCCCGACTCCTCCAAGACCTACGTCAACCTGTGGGGCAGAGAGGAGCTGTGAGAGCACTCAGGGCTGGGCAGCAGCCCATGGGTAGGGAGAAGAGGGGGGCAGAGCTTACAGTTCGTCCTGGGGGTCCAGCAGGTCCCTGAAAGAAGGGTGAGGGAAATGGGTTAAGGGGAGATGGTGTGGCCCTGGGGAGGGCAGGGCTGGCTCTGGGGTGGGAGCCACACATGGCCCTATGTCACTCACCGGCTCCCCGCGGTCACCCTTGTTCCCTGGTGCTCCAGGGCTGCCCTGTGGGAAAGAGGGATGAGGTGAGAGAATGGGAGATCCCTGGGGTAAGGCTGGATGCAAGGAGTGGTGGGTGCCCATGGAGCAGTGGGCACACGAGGGGGTACTCACGTTCCTGCCTTCAGGTCCTGGGTCCCCCGAGTCCCCCTTCTCCCCAGGTGGGCCACGGTAGCCAGGGAGGCCCTGGTCAGAGAGGGGTGTGCATTAGCAGGAGCCACCCTGAGGCCACAGGCATCTTGCCTGCTCCAGGGTGCCCAGCAGCCCTGCACCTACCCGGGGACCTCTGTCTCCAGGTTTGCCAGGCAGACCCGCTTCGCCCTGTGGGGAAAGAGAGGGTGAGTAGGGGGCAGTGGGGAGGGGGGCAGTGGTCCTGGGGGTCCCCCACTTACCGGGGTGCCTTCATCACCCTTCTCTCCTCGCTCTCCCTGCAGCACAGGTCAGCAGGCACCGGCCAGGGTAGAAAAGCACAAGTCACCAGCATCCCCCTGCTCCCTTCCAGTCCCCCATCTCCTTGGGGCCACAGTGCTCCATGGCCCCTGGACCCGCCTCCCCTTTGCCCCACACTACCTCCTTGCCTCGCATCCCAGTCTGCCCCGGGGTGCCTGGTCGGCCTGGCTCCCCCTTCTCCCCTGGCTCCCCAGGGTCACCCTAGACAAAGGAAGGGGCAACAGGTCAGGGTAGCATGAGGGCAGCACAGGGGCTGCCAGAGGCACAGCCTGCAGGGACAGCCCCTCCAGAGCCCAATGGATGGATGGATGGTCAATACCCCGTGAGATGACAGTACCTTTGGGCCACTCCTGCCTGTGAGGCCAACGATCCCCTGGTTGTTGGAGAGAAAAGCATGTCACCAGTTAGCTCAGTGACCCCATGCCAGGGTAGGGACCAGGACCAGGACCATGAGCCAGTGTCCCAGGGTGCAGCCAGACTCACCCGATCACCCTGCTCCCCTTTGGGTCCAGCTGGTCCTGGGATGCTCAGACCAGGGGCACCCTAGACAGAAAAGGATGCAGCGTGGAGCAATGGCATAGGCACCATGAGTCCAGGGAGGGCTGTGTCATGTGCCCTGTGCCTCCTGTTCTCAGGCAGTACTCACAGGGGCACCTTTATCTCCTGTATCACCCTTGGGGCCAGGAGGTCCTTCTGGTCCTGGGAATCCTCTGTCACCCTGGAACAGACAAAATCAGCAACCCAAACCACCCGCTTTTCCCCCACTGAAGCTGTGGACAGCCAGGCCTGGGACCAGGATGAGCAACCCCTCAGGTCAATGCCCAGTTGTGCAATCCTGCTCCCCAGCCCATGACCTTGCCCAGAGAATGCTGGCATGGGACAGGAGGGCACAGCTGGAGCAGGGTTACCTTCTCTCCTCCAACACCAGCCACACTGGGAGCCTGGAGACAAAGCAGAGGAGACCAGGCTGGGCACTGCCTGCTGCTCCCTGTCCTGGGGCTGGGACAGGCAGAGGTGGAGCTGCTGGGCAGCATCACTTACTGGCTTGCCAGGTGGTCCTGGATCGCCCTGCGGAGAGACAGGTGTCATTGCCGGCCCCTTCTCCAACAAACCCCTGCCATGCCACCTCACTGGGTCCCCGCTTTGCCCTCACCTTCTCACCCCGGGGACCAGCTGGTCCTGGAGCTCCCTGTGGCAAGAGAAGAGACCTCATGAGGCTGGCTGTGCCTCGGGACATGCACACCAGGGCACGGTAGCCCTTGCTCCACAGCAACTTCTGCCCTGACTCACCTCTCTGCCTGATGGCCCTGGACGCCCCGGGGCTCCTGTCTCACCCTGCAGAAGAGGAGGAAGAGGAAAATGTCAGGGGCATCCTGCCACTCCATGCCTGGATAGCTGCTGCAGGGCAGAGCACGCATCACACCAGCATGGCCACAGTCTCCCCACCACACTTACCTTCTCACCCTCAGGGCCTGGCACACCACGGTCCCCCTGCAGAGAAAAGCAGAGGAGGGTTTCAGGGAGCCTTTCTGCCCCCAGGCCACACAATTCCCACCCCACACAGTGCCCCAGAACCCTTCGCAGTCCAGCCCCAAATCCCATCTAAGATCACTGGGTTCTGAAAGCAATCCCCAGGCACAGCCACCACAGAGCCACAGAGACATCAGGACCTGCCAATGCTGTTGAATGGCACAGTCCCTCTCTGGCACCATCTCACCTTCTGTCCTGTCTCTCCCAGCTCGCCTGGTGCCCCACGATCTCCCTGGTGCAGAAGGAAAACAGTATCAAGGGCAGCAGGACCCATGGGGGACATCATGGGTCCTGGCACAGAACCCAGAACCCTTCTCATCCTGCCAAAGGCAAAGGGAGAGCATCTCTTTGATCCCTGCACCACTCACCTTCCTGCCCTGCTCCCCTGGTGGTCCCCGAGGGCCCTGCAAAAGAGGATGGAGACATTGTCACCTTTGGTGTGACAGGGTAAATGCCCAGGCTGTCCAAAACAGGTGCCCCTGGGGCTTGGCTCACTGGCATGGCCACTCCTGCCTGCCTTACCTTCTCTCAGGAAACTCACCCGGTCTCCTGGGTCCCCGGGGCGGCCAGGCGACCCTGGGAAACCTTCTGTGCCATCACCCTGGGGATTAGGAAAGGTGGTAGCCATTCCCATGACATGGGGATGCCCATGAGATGGGGATGGGAATCCCCATTAGACAGCGGTGTGAGGTCCAGCAACAGCAGGGAGAATCCCCACCACCCTCTTACCTTCTCCCCCTTCAGGCCGGGGGGCCCAGCAGGTCCCCGAGGCCCAGGGTCCCCAGGCAAGCCCTGCAAGAGAGAACAGCTCAGCCCCTGGGGATGCAGCTTAGCCCTGGGGACACATGGCCACTGCAGTCCTGCTCCCCTCTGCCATCCCTACTGCCCTAGGGTCAGACTCACCGGGGGTCCAGGCTCCCCTCGAGGTGCTGCCCCATCCACAAGTCCAGGGGGCCCCTGCAGAGACAGTGGTCAGCTCCTGTGTGGTTGCACTGGGGGCTCAGTCCTTCCCAGCACCCTGAGGGGCTGCAGTGCCCTTGGACACTCAAGGGACCTCCATCCAGGAGGGCAAAGAACACAGGGAAATGCAGAGACACTCACCCTTTCCCCTCGGTCACCCTTTTCTCCCTGTGAGGGAAAAAAAAGCAAATAAAAGCAGGTCTGGGCTCTTCCCATGCCCTCTTCGAATAGGAGGGGAAGATGCTGGGCAGAGCCCATCATCAGTGATATCAAGGCACGTGGCACATGCCTCTCCCCACACTGCCCAGTGCCAGCAACAGCTCATGCACATGTGTGTGTGTGCAGGCACAGCTGGTGGGGGCACAGTCCATTAGGGACCAGGAGGAATCCACAGGGGAGCAGCTCCCAGCTGCTGGCTGTTCCCCTGTCCATCTGCCCACACATTTCCCCAGCCATCCCCATGCAGCACCGGGCAGATGTACCTTCACAAACTCTCCTGGAGGTCCTGGTGGCCCCATGGGTCCAAGTGGACCGGGGGCACCTGGATCACCAAGGGGGCCCCGTGGGCCGGGGCTCCCAGGGGGGCCGGGGATGCCCTGGAGGACAGAGATGCTCCATTAGTGGGGGCTGTGATGTGGGCTGGGGGTACTACACCTGTACTCCCACACCTACCGGCACACCTGGCTCCCCTCTCTGGCCTGGCAGCCCTGGTTCTCCATCTGTGATCACCCTGGGCTCTCCCTGAAAGAGGTGGGGGAGGAAAAATCAGTGTCTCCATGTGCCCCGTTGTGTCCCCAGTGCAGGACAGGGGCCACAGTGCCACAAGGCCAGGAATCTGGCAGGAAGATCGGGAGACCCTGGGGTCACCCAGACACCAAGTGCCAGGAGATACCATGGGCCAAGATGGGCCCACCAGTGTCCCCAATACTCCCCAGAGACCCCCATGGTGCAGCCCCCAGCTCATCACCTACCGGTTCGCCTTTCTCCCCCTTTGGGCCAGAAAGTCCCATCGGCCCCCGTGGCCCCTGGGAAGGAAAGATGAGAGTGAGAGGGGGTGTTGGGTGTGAATGGGGCTGGGAAGGGCTGGAGCCACACTCACAGGATCTCCTCGGGGACCAGGAATGCCTTGGATGCCCTGGAAAACAACAGCTCAGGAGGTAAATGCATGTCCCTAAATTCATGCTAGCTGGGGGAGCAGGGATGGGATGGGAATGGGATGGAATGGGAGCTCCAAAGCAGGGATAGACAGTCTCTTCCCAATACACTTGGCCTGGGTACACACACAAGAGACAGTAGTGCCTTTGCCAGCTACTGAGTCCTACCCACAGTACAGGGCAGAGGTAGGCAGAGGCCAGTTCAGGGAGCAGGCAGGGTGATTAGAAAAGCCAACCATGCACCAGCAAACCCAAGGGACATCCCCACTCACAGGCTGCCCAGGTGATCCAGGATTCCCTGGGCGTCCAGGGCTTCCTGGTGTTCCATCAGCTCCAGGGAATCCCTGCAGGACAGAGGAGCATCATACCAGCACCTGATGTACCCCAGCACTGCCAGACCCACCCAGTGCCCCAGGCAGTGCTGGTCCTGGCACTGGGAGCCCAGGCCAGCCCCATGGCAGAGCTGGGGGTGCCTTTCCCCTTTGTATTGAGCTGGGGTGTGAGGGATCAGTGTGGGGCTGGACTGGGGCTCTTCAAGAGGATCCCTCCTCCAGACTTTGTGAGGAGGAGAACAGAGGAATGAGTAGCAGAGAGAGGCCCTGTGGGGCCACATCATTGTGCTCAGGGACCCTGGGGTGCCTGGGTGGAGGGGTCAGAGGTACTCACCCTATCCCCTTTCTTGCCTGGACGCTCGACACTCTCTCCTGGCAGACCCCGTGGCCCTGGGGGTCCTGAAGGGCCAGGCAGCCCATGGCGGCCCTGGAGGGACAGTGGAGAGCATGGGCTGGGTGGCAGGTGGTGGTCAAGAGGTGCTCCCCGTCTGGCCCTGTGGCAAGGGCTGGACAAGTTCTTGCCCCACACCCAACTTCCAGTAGGACATGGGGACAAAGGAACATGGGGACTATGTCACTGCCTCCACCAGGGAGCTTTCTCCCATCTCCCCCCCTTCAGTAGGATATTACCGGCTGGCCAGGGGGTCCTGGTGGTCCCACACGTCCTTGTGGTCCCTGCAGAGACAAAGTCAGTGGTGAACATTCTCTGCGGGCTGGCATCAGCATGGATGATGATTTGGGGATACAGACCGCCCTGGGGCCACCAGTTGGGTAGGGGGGACATCAGAGCACTTACTGCCTCGCCAGGGTCTCCCTTCTCGCCCTGCAAGGGGACAGAGGGAAGGGGTTAGGGGCTGGCACCCCTGTGCTTGACTCCCCACTGGGCTGCTGCCATCAGCAGCTGGGAGTCCCTGATCCATGCTGAGCCCCTGTGGCACAGCATGGCATAGCATGGGGATTCTCACCTTGGGGCACTGCACAGTGCAAGGCTTTGGCTTTGGCTCTGGCTCTGGCTGGCAAGACAAGACAAGCATGTGTGAACCCAGGGGTAGGAAAACCCCTTCGCTTATATGGGGCTGCCCCCCTCCACACCCCTTGAGGCACTCTGACCCTTACACTCTTACCCTGGTGGAGATGATGGTGCAGAGGTCATCAGTGAGCTCTCCCTCCAGCTCTGCCAGGCTGTCACCATGGTAGATGTACCGTGGGTCCTCACTAGTGACCATGCGCCGGAGCTGCTCCCGGTCTGCGCCCTCCAAGCCCACTGCCAGCACCTGCACCCCTGAGCCGAGAGCACCCTCAGCACCCCACACAACTCTGTGCACACCCTTCTGGATCCCATCCATCCTCACCCCCTGCCTTGACATCCCTGGCTGCAGCGATGGCATCGTCCGTGGAGGGACCGTCAGCCAGGACCACCAGGACTGCTGGCACCCTGGCCCGGCGCCCTGCTCCAGGGCTCAACAGGTAGGTCCTGGCAAAGGTGATGGCTGCCCCTAGAGAGGGAGAAGGAGGAGGGGACAGTCAGTAGGATCCCAGCAGCCACTGCCCCAGCTCCCAGTGCAGGCCCTCACCGATGGCGTTGCCACTGGGCTCCTCGTAGCGTATGGTGCGGATCCGGTCCAGCACGGCAGACAGGTCGCTGGAGCGGTTGAGGAGCAGCCAGGGCAGGCTGCGGTAGCTGTATGTGGCCAAAGCCACCTGCAAGGGTAGAGGAGAGCAGTGGGCACCGTGCCCTGCCCATGTCCCCCATGCCCCCACCGCTGCAGTGGCACACTACCTGAGTGCCCTCAGGGCCCAGGCGCCCCAGGGCAGACACAGTGTTGGAGAGGAGGGTACGGACAGCATCGGCACCCGAGGAGCTGTCACGGGTGCCATGCACCAGAAAGACAACATCACCATTGGCATCCCTGCAGACTGTGGGGAGGGAAGGGGTGAAGCCACCACCAAAGTGTAGACAAGCCCAGCCCACCCCTGCAGTGACCCCATCATACCTGTGCGCTCGCTGACGGATGCCTCAGCACCTGGTGCACTCCCCAGGAGTGGTCGGAGGCTGAAGGTGTAGCGCTGGCCCAGGCGCAGCCCAGAGACCTGCTGGGAGCTGGCAGCGCTGGGCAGTGTCCGCACCTTTTCCCCACCAGCTGCCACCCAGCAGACAGTCAGAGGGATCAGCAAGCTCCCACGGGGATGCTGCCCCCCATCCTGGGGCTACCCACTCATCTCACCTGCAGGAGGGCTCCAGGAGAGGATGTAGCCAGAGGCACCAGGGACTGGGGTCCAGGTGAGTGTCACTGAATCTCTCTGCACCTCCGTCACCCGCAGGCTCGTGATGGGGCCTGGAGCAGCTGCCAAGGGGGAATGAAAGGGTGTCCCAGTCCCATGGGGCAGCCCCCAACCTGCTCTCAGCTCCCTCCCCAGCCCAAGGCTGGGACAGCCCAAGCCCTGGGTACCCATCTGGGCTCAAGCCATGTGCCAGGGGGCCAATGCCACCTCAGCCCCAGGCAGTCCCTTACCAGTGATGGCAGTGATGGTGGCTGGCTCGCTCTCCCGGCTGCCAGCCAGGCTGGTGATGCTGATGTGGTAGCGCCGACCTGGCTCCAGTCCCGCCAGGTCATAGGATCTGGAGGTAGCTGGGAGCTGCTGGCTGCCCTGGGGCCCCCCTACCAGGGGCAGAGAAGGGTAAGAAGGTGCAGATGGGGGCTGGCGGGTTTGCACGGGTGCTGACTGGTCACACTCACCTTCAGCCAGGCGCCAGACCAGGCGGTACCCGGTGCTGCCAGCCACTGGCAACCAGGCCAGGCGCAGGCGGCGCTCCGAAGCCTCTGTCACCTGGAAGCTGCTGACAGGGAGCAGTGGGACTGCCTCCGCTGCGGGGCAAGGGGGCAGGCATTAGGGGCAGGGGTGCCCAGTGCCATCCAGGGTGCTGCCCCTTGCCCCAGCACTCACGGGTGGTGACGACAATGGAGACGGGGTTGCCCTCTCGGTTGCCAATGAGCGCCGTCACCTTCACGGTGTAGGAGACGCCTCCCTCCAGGTCAGGGATGTCAAAGGAGTTGGTGTGGCCAGGAACTCGGCGGCTGTTCTCCGAGCCCCCTGCCAAGGACTGTGGCATCAGCCCCTTATCCTGTCACCCACACAGCCCACCCCCATCCCCATCTCACATTACCGTCCCTACGGCTCCACACCACACGGTAGGCAGTGGCTCCTGGCACACCAACCCAGGTGACACGGGCAACATTGCTCTTGGATGCCTGCACTTCCAGCTGGGTCACCGTCCCCACCTGCTCAGGTGCTGTGACACCAAGAGGGCTACTGTCACCCAGGTTCACAGGAAGTGGCACCAGATAGCACTGATGGGCAGGAGGACACCTCACCTATCCGCCCTGTGGCAGTGACAGGGCTGCCCTCGCGGCCATCCACAACGGCTGAGACACCGATGGTGTAGACAATGCCAGCACGCAGCCCCTCGATCGTAAAGGCGGTGGGGTCAGCAGGGAGGAAGCGGGATTGCTTCAGACCTAAGACAGATGGCCAGAATAGGAAGGGCTCCGGCACTGCCACCACAGCATCCCACAGTCCACACACTCACCATCACTGCCTCGCCACGTCAGCAGGTAGCCCCCAGCACCCGGCAGCCCTCGCCAGGTGACCCGCAGTTGGCTGGGACCGGCCTCCATCACCCGCAGCTCCGAGATGTTGCCCACCACTGGGTATTCTGCACTCCCCCATGGCACCACAGTGTCACCCTGGGGAGTCCTCAGGGACCCCAGAGCCACCCTGCCACCCCAAGGGGTTGTAGGGAGTAGAGGACAAATGCATGCCAGGGTGGGAAAATGCAGTCCCAGGACTCCTGATGCTAAACCCTGATTTGGACTTACTGAGGCGGACGGTGAGCGTGGCAGCACCGCCCTCCTGGCTGCCTGCTAGCGCCGAGACACGCACCAGGTAGGTGATGCCCTCCCGGAGGTCACCCAGCTCCAGCCCTGTCTGGCTTCCTGGGATACGCCTCATCCTCTCCGTGCCATCTGCCAGGAGCAGAGCAGTGCAGACCCTCAGTGTCAGCTGTCAGGGTCCCCCAGGTGCCACCCATGCCCCTGTCCACAGACTCACCCTGGTTGTTGCGCACCACCACTTTGTACTCAGTGGCACCAGGGACACCAGTCCAGCTCAGCCGCACCCACCTGCCCGATTCCTCAACGAGTCTCAGGTCCGACACAGCACCCACGGGCGCTTCCACCCCTGTGAGGAGACGTGTGAGGCACAGCTGGAGCTCAGCAGCGTGGACAGCACAGCCCCCCATACTCATCCTGGACTGTGGCCAGACAGCTGAGGGGTCTCATGGCCAAGAGGCTTCACAGGCTCAGCAGTGCCACGTGGGACATCTATCCCAATGGCTTGGGACTGTGGAGGACAACCCAGGGGACCTACAGCAGTCACTCACCTGTCTGGAAGGTGGTGACGGGGGTGGCCACCTCTCCACCATCGTAGACCGTGTAGAGGGTGATGCGGTACTCGGTGCCTGGCTTCAGCCCTGTCAGCTGGTAAGTATTGGTGCTGCTGGGGAGAGACACTGTTCTGGGGGGCTCTGGTCCTGCGGGGAGAGAAGCGTCACTGCCAGTTGCTGGCATGGAGGGTCCACAGAGGCAACAGGCACCCCGAGCCCACCTGTGGCTCTCTTCCACTCTAGACGGTAGCCACGGGCATCACGGGCACTGGTCCAGAGCACTTGGATGGATGTGGGACCCAGGATGTTGGTCTGCAGTGTCTGGTCTGTACCTGCCTCTGCAAGAGGGACCCCATGGGACAGGCCACTCTGCTGTCAGCCACCCACCCCAGCAGGTCTCCAGTCCCTGCACACAACAGGGTAGGGAGCATGTGGAGCCATGGTGGATGGTTCTGACCTCATCCCAAGGTAGAGTACAGGCCAGCAGCAGGATGGCATCCCCCATCCATACCCAACACCTACCTGTCCTCTGCCGCACGGTGGCTGTGGGCCCCTCCAGCTGCCCAAAAAGCGGGGCCACTGTTACCACATAGTCGGTGTTGGGCTGCAGTCCCACCAGCGCATGTGACGTTCGCCCAGCATCCAGGTCCACCCTGTGCCTGTCCTGCCCTGTGGGAGCCAGTGCAGCAGTCCCCTGGGGGGTTTTGGCAGCAGGTACCACCAGCCCCCTGCTGTCCCTCCTCCTCGGGGCCACCAGGAGAAGGGGCACAAGCTCTGGGAGAGGCACCTACCTGTGAGGGTCGCCCAGGAGAGCCGATAGCCGGTGGCACCAGTGGCAGGTTGCCAGGCCAGCAGCATGCTCTGTGCTGAGATGTTGTGGACGGCCAAGTGCTGCACACCCACTGGCTGCCCTGAGGGAAGAGAGGTGGCCTGTTCATCCCCCACAAAAGAATAAGGCAGGGCACCGCATGAAACACCTTTGCCTGCAAACTGCCTGCTCCAGAGGCAAGAAGTCCTCTTGCCCCTGCTCACGGCTGCTGAACTGCATTGAGGTCACTGAGCGCAGCCCGCACCCAGGCGGCTCCTTCAAAGCACCAAACTCCTGCAAAGTGGAGCTCAAAGCCTTCCTCTTAATGCCTTAAATACTTTCTGTGGCTTTAAGACTGCCCGGGGCAGCTGAAGGAATTGGTTTGCCAAAATTTGAGGCTTGCAAAGGTGCTGCCCCAGGGCTTCACCCTCACTCCTACTCACTTTCCACCACCCTCTTCCCTGGTGGAAACCACACTTCCCTCCCACAGAGCATTGTGCTCAAATTTAAAACAAAAATCCCTGCATTTTTTCAGTTAGCATTTTTATGTCATGAGAGGAAAGCTCTGGACAAAACACTCCCAGAAGGCTGCAAAGGAGATTGGGAGTGCACAGTGCTGCACCCTGCCCTGGGAGCAACTTCTGGGGCTCAGAGCATCACCTTGCAGTTACGCTCACCTCCATCCCACCCCCACCCCACAGGGAGCAATGGCCCATCCCAGTAGGGCACAGTGGGGCACATTCCTGTGCTGGGAACCCACTTCAAAGCCCAGCTGAGCCCAGGGCCAGGCACAGTACTTACGTGTCCGGGCAGTGAGGGTGACAGGGACAGAGGGCTGCTGTGCATAGCGGGGTTGAAGCATCACCACGTATTCCGTGTCAGGGCGCAGGTTGCTGAGTGTGGCTGACTGTGCGCTGGCCCCCAGGCTCTTCTCCTCCCGCTGAGCTGCTCCTGGAGGGGTGGCAGAGGGGTGTGGGTGGGCACAGGCACATGGAACACACCGGGCCCGGCAGGAAAGGGGTGTTTGTGGGCTGGCACCCTGCCCTGAGGATGCCAGTTGTTGCCAGGGGTGGGGAGTACCGGGAGAGGCTGGGACATGGGCCAGGGCAGGGGCACCCCCTGGAGCGCCCGGGGCCAGGGTGGGGCTGCCAGGTGTTCGGCTCCAGCCCAACCCCTGGCTGGGACAGGGGTCTGCTGCCTGCCCCCCACGTGCATGGGGGCAGACGTGTGCCTGTGCTCCTAGCTCTGAGCTGGGGCACACGCCAGGCCCCCAGCCATCATGCACACCCAAGAACACACCCTGAGCCTTGCGCATGAAGCCTCCAGGTGCAGGAGTACAGATGCTGCCTCCACACCTCTGCACACACGTGTGCCCCACAGCCCACGCACGCGTGCCGGCTGCAGCAGTGAAGGTGGGTGTGCACAGACACACAGCACTGCAGGCATGCATCAACCCCCATCCATGCACTTCCCATGTCCACGGGTCTGTGCAAAGGCAGGGCATTCAGGCAGCACCGACCCTTGCAGGAACCGACTCCTCACCTTGCACAGCGTAGCTGAGGCTGTAGCCCTGGGGGAGCTCAGGGCCAGGCTGCCAGGCCAGCCGCAGGAAGGTTGGTCCGGCCTCCACCACACGGAAATCCAGCATGGAGCTAGCACGGCTTTCTGGAGGCACACAGAAGTAGGGATGAGCTCCCAGCCCCACGTGCTGCAGGCACCCAGTGCCTCCATGTACCCGTGTCCCCATGGGTATGGACACTCACGGGTTCGTGCTCGGCCGGACACTGACTCGCCGATGCTGTTGGCATACTGGGCAGTGACAGTGACCAGGTACTCTGTCCCCATGCGCAGTCCCCGCAGCACAGTGCTCGTCTCCCGTGGCCCCAGGCTCACCTGGGCACGAACAGTGTCACCCCCCTGCCATCCCCAGGTCACAAGTGGAGCCACTGGGAACCCACAGGAACTCTGAGTGGTCAGGTAGGAGCACTAACCTCCTGCCTCTCTGCCATGATCGGCTGCCCAAGCCCTGTCAGGGGCACATGTTGGACCTGGTAGCCAGTGACAGGGCCACTGGCTGCTGCCCAGCGGATCTGCAGCTGGTCGAAGCCCCGCTCCAGGATTTCCAGGTTGGAGGGACCGGTGTGGCTCTGCCCATCTGTGGGGAAACAGAGGCTGTTGGCACCAGGGTGCACAAGGCAGAGGGGAGACCTTGGGTAGGGATGGGTGCTAAGGGTGCACCCATGGTAAAAAAAGGCTGGCACCCAGCACTATCACCACCTGTGCCCCTCAGGAAGGAGGATAGGAGCCCATACCCAGCAGCCGCAGGGTGCCCCCGACACTTGTGCACACCCTGCGTGTCATCAGTGGCACCAGCGTGCCCAGCAGCTTGAAGTCACCAACATAGAAGAAGAAGGCCTCAGTGGGTGTTGAGGCCACACGAATAAGCTCCTTGTGGTCAGCATTCTTAACGCCTGTAAGTGATGGAGATGATGGGTGAGGGAAGGACCCTGAACGAAGCAGGAGACCCCCTCATGTTGCGCTGAAACCTCGCTCACCCACTGCAAAGATCTTGATGCCCTGGCGCTTCAGCTTTGCTGCTTGCCCCTCAGCATCATCCTGGGACTTGCCATCTGTGATGAGGATGCAGATCTGTGGGGGCCGGGCAAAGAGATGTGAGACCCAGCAGAGGGCCCATGGACCTGACACTTTTCCCCATGTTGTCAGGGCCACTGCCCTGCATGTACCTGGGGGACCCCAGGCCGGAGCTGTGTGGGGCCAAAGAAGTTGTCAGCAACATAGCGGAACCCAGCACCAGTCCGTGTGTTGCCGCCCTTGTAGCTCAGCTGCTGGATGGCCCTCCGGACACTTGGGCCATCAGTGTGCTGGGAGAAGGTGAACTCCACCCTGAGGGGCACAGGGGGACATTGTCACATCCCAGCCCTGCCACCCTGTCATCCCACACGCCCCCCTCTCTGGGGCTTACCGTGGGTCGTCGCTGTACTGTGCCACGGCAAAGCGCACTGCCTTCTCACCCACCACCTGCACGAAGGGCGCCACCAGGTCATCCATGAAAGTGCGGATGGTGCGGAAGTTGCTCCTGCCGATGCTGGATGAGCCATCCACCAGGAAGGCGATGTCGGCCTCCAGCACATCCTCGCACACCGCTGCGGGGCAGTGACAGTGCTCAGGGCACAGACCAGCACAGTGGCACGCTGGTGCTCAGCCCCTCTCATCGTCCCACCCCCTGTGCTCAGCACCCACCTTGGCTCCTCTTCTGTGCCATGGCAGCCAGGGGACCCAGGAGCGTGGGGAGTACAGCCAGGAGCAGGAGCTGGCTGCTCATCCTGGGAGCCTGGAAGAGAGGATGCTGCCACCATCGCCCCACAGCAGCCCCACTCCCTGGGGACAGCAGTCCGGGAGGTTCCCAGTACCACCCGTGCCAGGACGGCTCGCAGCGCTGGGAGGGCAGGGTGCCGGTGCAGGGAGAGCCCCGCTCCAGGCCGGGACCGGCGGGCAGGAGCTGGCCCGTGTACACCCGGTGGAGCTGCCCACCGTGCGGGGGGTCCGGGGAGCGCCTGGCCCCACTCCAGCCCTCCCGGTCCATCCCGGGGTCTGCCCCACGCCGCGGCACCGGCACCGCGACCCCTCCTGCCTCCCGAGCCCCGCGGACCGCAGGAGCTCCCCGGCTCCGGGAAGGTGCTCCAGGTCAGCGGGGAGCCAGCGTGGGCAGCCCTGCCCACCAGCCCCACGCGCGGGGCGGGGGGCACCTGGCCCGACACCCCCGCGATGGCCACGGCNGCGGAGCAGCACGGCCCCCGCCCAGCCCGGCCCCCCGAAGGGCTTTTCCCACCCGCTCCGCTCCCCCGGGAGAGAAGGAAGGAAGCGGCTCCTCGGGCTGTCCCCCGTCCAGTGCTGCCCCGTGTCTGCACCACGCACAGGGGCTGAAGGGCTTCGGGGTGGGGATGAAGGAGGAGAGGGATGGACCCCGGGGAGCGTTTCTGCTGGACTTGCCACTTGCCTCGTTGAGGGGCTGAGGGCCTTCAATAACGCTCAAGGCTGGAGTTTTCCCTCCAGCATCTGCATCCTCCAAGAAGATAAGCGGCTCTGGGAGCTGCCAGCCAGGAGCCGGCTTCTCACCTCCATCCATCTCAGTGGAATGTGTCCCGCAGGACTCCAACCTGGGCAGAGCTGGATGGACCTGCCACAGGGACCTGAACCCCTGGCCCCATCCAGGTTAAAGCCTGTCTCTGAACACTGGCCCCAGGAACTACAATGGTGGTAAAGGGCTGCTCCCAACACCAGTGCAGCTCTCACAAGTCTTCAGGACAGCCATGCTTTGGCCAGGACCTTTCTTGCCCTCACAGCTTGGGGTAACCAGCATGTGGCCCCTAGCACTCATGGTTCTAGTATGGGAACTACCCTGGAGCCAGCTGTGGGGCATCCTCCTGCTCTGCTCTAGACACCATCTCCCAGCAGCTCCCACAGCAGACCAGTGGCTGAGACCTACCCCAGAGCTGGAGAAACTGGCCGGAAAGCCACTGGCGGTGTGCTGGGAGGAGATGAAAGGGAAAGGATGCCCAGCAAGGTGGGCAGGGACCTCAGTTGCCCTAGTCTCACTTCCTGCCCACCCAGTGACTGGTGGAACTGTCTCCTATGGCTCCACCTCAGCCCAGGGTGCAGTCCTGACCTTCAGGGCACCCCAGACTCCCAGGGCCCCCTGAAGGACCACGCTGCTCCTTGGGGCCCAGCACACACTGCACACCATCCTCTCCACTCGTGCTCACCTGAAGCTGAGCCCGGCTCATGGCCCCGCCACCTTATGCCACCTCCCCTCTGTCCCCTCGGTCACCCCGCAGTCCCCGCTCCCCAGCACCCCACGTACCTGTGCCCTCCCAGCCACCGGAGCAGGTGCTCCCCTCCGGCTCCTGGCAGGGCAGTGGACAGGTCCGGGGGCATCTTCTTGCAGGCAGTAAGGGGAGCGACAGTGGGGGTCGCTGGGGCCCAGGGCCACCTCACAGCTGGGGGCCCGGGGCAGGGCCAGCGGCCACCGAGCAAAGATGCTCCAGGGTCGGCTGCAGGCAACTTTCCCAGGCACACGCTGTTGCCGAGCAGGGGAGGAGTGGCGATGCCCCCGCTCTTCTTAAAGGCGCAGCAAGCAGTGTATCCCCTCCTCTTCGTTAGCCCTGCTTTCCTTAGACCCCAACCCTGGCCCCCAAACCTGGCCGGGGGGCTCCGACGTTCACCGTGGTCACAGGTTTGCCCCTGCCTGCCCCAGCCCTGCGAGTCCGGCCGTCAGCCCATCATCCTCAGGTCAGGACTATCCCCAAACCCTCCTCCCGCCAGAGCTCGTTTAATGAAGACAAGGCGGCCTGTCCCAATTAGACAAGGGGCTTCGTTGAGCAGGGAGCGGAGGGGCCTGCCAAGGGCGCCGTGTCTGGCCCCGGGCCCGGAGCTGGTGCAGCAGCCCCAGGGAGCGGTGCCGGCGACAGGGCAGGGGCGGCCGGGGGTCCCCATGGCGAGCAGGGGCAGCACCGGGGCGAGCATCGCCCAGCGGGCACGGCCGGCAGCGGCACCGGGGCAGCGACACTTCGCAGCCATGCCGGGGGCTCTGCCTGCCACCTCGGCCCCCGGGACTGTGGCAGGCATCGCTTTGGGCTGGTCCCCAAGCCCCTGTCGCCCACGGACAGCCCGGCAGCATCTTGGCCGTCTTGCCAGCAGCATTCCCCTTACACTGGCACTGGAGGGGAGCACGCAGCGGTTCTGGGTCCCCAAAACCAGAGTGCCTCCTCCTGTGCATGGTTTCCCTGCTCCCCCCTGCATACCAGGGTAGGGAAGGAATCCGCGGCCCGCGGCGCGGGATGGTGCTGCCTCTGCAGAGCCAGAGCGCCAGGTGCGAGTGACTCACACGGGCGCTCCGCCGCTGCAGCCAGTCCCTCCAGGAACACCCCGAAAGGCTGACAGCCCTTCCTGCAGCCTGGCAGGCTGGCAGCCAGGCCACCAGCCACTCCCATAGCCCAGACTTGGGGTTCCCCGTCTCCCAGCTGGCTCAACCCCAAAGCACACTGACTCCTCTTCACTGACACTAATCAAAGTTTGCAGGGCTGAGCCTGACCCCGACCTTAGCTTCTCGCCTGTGCATGCCATCCTGGTTCCCAAATGCCACTCACCAGCTGGACAGACCATGAGAAGACACAAAACATCTCCCCAGGTACCACTGACCCTGGTCCCCACAAGGCACTGCCCATGCAAGCACAAAGTCTGAGCCCCACAGGGGGTCACATCACCCCCAGGGACAGAGCCCCACCAGTCAGTGTGCACAAGGGAGGCACTGGGGCTGAGCTTCTCCCTGCCCATGCTTGCCAGGCTTGAGGCCTCACCACTGCCTTAGTGGGAAACAAGAAGTAAATCTGTTTTCTTCATCCCCAGGTGAGGTTTCAGCTCTCTTGGGGGGGATGAGTCATACATGTATCATGGTGAGATACGGCAAGGTGAGATGGGTGCTGGGATGCAAAGTCAGCTGCACTCGTGGTGCTGTGGGGTCTGTGCCCCATCCTCTGCCCACCTTCTCCACATCCCACAGCCACTGCCTCTGGTGCTGATACAGCATGGGCTGGGATTCAGCACAACCCTTATAGGATTTTAGTTTTCTGGCCCTGGAGGGGTCCTGCAGTGCTCGAGCATGATATGGACATTCCCCAGCCAGTGAGAATGCATGGGGCAGCTCTGGGGCTACTGGGAAGGAATAGACCCCTCTCCAGGCACTTTAAACTGGGGAGCTTTCAGACAGAGAGGAGCAGCAGGGGTCTAGTTCCGAAGTGGATGAGGAGAGGAGAAGCTGGCCAGAGCCTGGAGGGGGAACCTCGTCTGCCACAAGGGCCAGCTGGGACATGCTCCAGGAATGTCTCCTGGCACCAGTCACTGCCAGCTCCATGCTGTGGCACCCAGCCACCCAGTACCAGCATCCCAGGAAAGGGGCCCATGACCCCTTGCTATCATCACCAGTCAGCTCAGGGACAGCCCAGAGGGGCAGTGTCACACTCACAGTACAGCCTTGGGGAACCCCAGTGTCACCCCATGGGACACCCCAGCAAGCCCGGGGGCTACAAAATAGGCCAGGATGGGGAACTGGTCACCTCTTACCTCCTGTTGACCTGTCCTGAGGGATCTGGGGTGGGAGAGAGCTGTGCCAGCCCTCCAGGCTGCAATTCAGAAGGGAAATGGACAGCAGACCCCCAGCTCCTCTGTGCTGGAGGGGACAGCTTGCAGCACTCGCCATCCTGCTGCTGCCCTAAGCCACATCCCTGCAGGAACACAAATCAAATCATGACATCAGCACGAAGCCATGACCAGCGAGCTGCCCTCTCTGCCCAGTGTCCCTGGGGCTGCCGAAACCAAGGGGGATACTCCCAGTTGTGGGAACAACAGTGAGTGTGGAGAAAGCAGCAGTCTGGTGGCTGAAGGACGATGGAGGCAAGTGGTCCTACTGCAGTTATGCTTCATGTTAGGCTGAGCCCACTGTTCCCCCAACACCAGGGCTCCCTGTGGGGTGGGTGCGTGTCCCAGGCTCTCCAACAACTGCTGTGGAGGGATGGAAAGTTTTTCCTGACTATAAACTGTTGTGTCTGGAGGCTGCTGCCGGCACGGCCGCACACCGGCATCGCACGAAGCTGTGCTGGACTGCTGCCAGGCCCTGCTGGCCACGCAGAACAGGCTCAGGGAGAGAACAGTAACACCGTGGGGATGTGACCTACCTGGCCTTGGCTGAGCTGGGCAGGAGAAGGCAGCCTTGGTCAGCCTGAATGCAGAAGGCAGCAGGCTGGTTCTCAGGGACAAGGGAAAGGAGAACCAGACACCACCAGGGCTCTGCAAAGGGCAGGTGGCCAGCATGCCTGAAAGGAAAGGTGACAATGGAAGCAGGACGAGGAGCCAGCAGCACTGCATGGGGTTCTAGAGTCCCTAGTTAACAACCTGCCTTCAGCTGCATCCTGTGGCTGAGCTTTGGGTCGTGCTGGGCATGCCCAGAGAGGCTGCACAGTGGCTGGGTGTCAGGGACCTGGGGGAGGCAGGGGGAAGAGTTAAGCAGGGTGCAGGAAGGGGCTGAAGTGCCCCATGCTGCAGGTGACCACCCACAGAGCCCAGCTCAGCTGCAGGAATCGAGCTTCTCCACTGACTGAGCCACAAGCTGCTCTCCTGCACTCCTGGCCGTATAACCCCCACTTTGCAGGAGTGCCCAGGCTTGCTAAAATCAGCCTGGCTTGCCCTTGAGGGTGACAAGGATGCAGGAGACAGCTGAAATGCAGGTACCAAGTGCAGCAAATCTCCCCCAACACCTCTACGTGAGGCCAGCGCTGCTTTTTCTGACAGTCCCATGGGTTGCTCATGCACTAGAGATGCCCCAGACAGCCCAGCACACGCAACTATGAAAGGGAAACTCCTGCTTCTTTGTAGGGGCAGATGAATTCCCTGCCTTGGGGATAGAAGAATCAAGGTACTCTCAGCCCAGCCCTGGCTGCAGGGTATGCAGGCAGCAGCAGGCAGTGCTGGCAGCACCTGGGGCACAGCCGGGCTTGGGGTGCACAAAGGGAGACCCAGGGACCCATCACAGTGCAGGAGCATGGGCTGGCAGAGCAGAGGGAGCGGTTTCCCCTCGGATGCCTGCAGGAAGGAGAAGATGAAGGGAAGCTGAGGGAGCTCTGCCAGCCCACCCCTCGCACACTCAGGGCATGTGCAGGCTGGGTCGATGATGTGCAGAGCGTGACTCGACACGCCAGGCAGCTGAGCCAGCCCATGCCCGCCTGCACCCACCAGTGCTGCCCAGCCTGCCTGCCCCCTGCCTGTTCTCAGGGACCAGCATCCTCGGCAGCGCAGAGCCTCGGGCCAGGTGAGGAGATGCAAAGGTGAAAGGTGGCATTCCTGCAGCCCCGGCTCCAGGGAGAGCAGCTCGGGGCAAGGACAGGTCACTGGTGCTTCCCTGCAGCACTCGGGAAAGTGAGAAGATCATCTTACCTGCAAACACCTCGAGCCCTCACCAGCATCCCTCCAGGAAGGTGCGTGGCAGATGGGACAGCTCAGCCCCTGCTGGGTGCTGGGGGACTGTCACAGCAGGGGCTGCTCCTGGCCCTGCAGGGTGTTCCAGTCTGGCACCATATCTTCAGGGAACTGGAGAGGCACAGGAGCCCAGCACTGTTCCCAGGTACCTCACAGGAATGCAGATCAGCACCACAGGCAGGGTGGTAATGCAGCTCTCTGCTCAAAACCAGACTGACCTGGGAGCAGCCGAGCAGGGGTGTCTGCAGGAGCCCAGGACAGAGCCCAGACCTGCAGAGCCAGGGCACTTGCAGCAGCACAGCAGCCCCTGCCACACACAGGGACAAGCTGCCTGCCAGATTCCAAACCCTGCATCACCTCCACACCCCATCAGAGGAGGCCAAGCACCATGAAGCCATGGCTGCCCCATCCCTCCTACCCATCCCATGCTGGGCAAAGGCACCACCACCTTCCCTGTGCATGAGAACTGCTCTGCTGCCTGATGTTGAGCTCCCTGGGGAAACAGCAGTTGCCCAGCTCCCAGCATGGCACCCAGGGCCACAAGGCCAGCTGTGGCCTTACCCGGCCCTGGGAACCCCCACAGACCCTGAAGATCCTGCAGGAGGGGGCAGCAGCATGGCATGGTAGGGGGTGCTGGGGGTGCAGTGCAGTGGTAGGAACTCACAGAAACTGCTCACCAGGCAGGGAGGAGGAAGGGCAAACAGGCAGCATACTGGCCTGGGAAGCTGGAGCCGTTCCCAGGATGCTGCCAGCTGTGCTGCAAGAAGCTGCTCCTTGTGGGGGCTTCACACAGCTTGATGGGGCTGCAAGTATTTGTTCCTCCCTCCATGGCTGCCGGGGCTCATGGCAGCTGTATTCCCAGAGGAGGAGCATTGCCAAGAGGAATAGCTGTGAGCCCAAGGAGCCAGCCCTCAGCAGCTCACTGTGGACTGGCATTGCCCTCCCAAGAGATGGAAATAATGAGGAAAAAACTGCCTTGTGCTCAGTCCCTCCTGCTGCGAGCCCACAGGCACTGGCACTGCTGGCCATGGCAGAGCAGCACACTGGACTGTGCTCACAAGTGACAGGAAGAGACCCACTCTGGAGCTGCACAAGAGGGAGTTTGCCCATCTCAGCTCTCCAAAACCAGTTCTCTGACAGTCCCTGTGCCAGGGAAAGGCCGTCTCTCACTTGCTCCCTTTTTGGATGATCCTGCTCTCACTTCCCCACTTCTGCATCTGGGATGTGAGTCTGGCATCTGGGAGGACGTGTTGATTGCTCAATGCTTCCTCTCTTCCTCTGTTCAAGTGTTTCACAACCTGCACCAACACCCCCTAAAACTACCTGCGGCTTCATATAAATTTCTGGCAGGGCTCATGAAAGAGCCCCCATCTCACTCTTCCTGGGGTTTGGGTGCTGCTTGTGCAAGGGGCACCCGGCAGAGCTGTGGGAGCATCGCCTGCAGCTCGAGGGCTGGTGGGAGACGTGTTTGGGGGTGAGCCACTGCAGCCCAGCAGGCACCTATGGGCATGTACTCCACCAGGGAGGGGACGCACAGCTCACACCCAGGCATGCAGGGGCCCTGCCTGGGACAGGATGCAGTACATACCTCTGGAGAGCTGGGGCCATGCTGCAGCCTCAGGAGAAGGGGCTTTTGAAAGCTTTGGGTGATGGTAAAGGCACATGGATGGCACAAGCTCTTTTACCTGCACCTGCTCATACCAGGGGTCTGTCGGCTGGCAGTGCTGGATCCCCAGCAGCTGCAGGATGCTGCCCTGAATGTTTTACAAGTGGGGAGGACAATAAGTGTTTGGTCATCAATCTGCTGGGGTAGGGAGGAAGCTACAGGGACCCAGCACCCAGGGGACCAGGGCTGCAGGAGGGGTCAGGATCGCCCCTACGTGTGGGGCAGCAGCCAGGCTGCAGGGTGGACTTGGCTCCAGAGAGATTTGTGCAGTTCACAAGATCAAACTTGTCCTCGTGTCTCTCCCCCACGAGGCTGGGCCATTGCTCCTTCAGCTCTTTGGCTGGGTGCCCGATTCCAGAAGAAAGGAATAAAAAGGACGGAGCATCCGCCCTGCCCCGTCGGGTGAATCGCTGTCTGTCACCATGGGAACTCCTCCCTCCCCAGGCTCCCCCAGGATGACTTCATATCTCCGCTGAGCAGGAGGGTGTGTCACTGGGGTGGCACAGGGCAGGGGGACACGCACACCCCACACACGGACCCTGTCGGGTGGGCAGGGGGCAGGATGCTGCAGAGCTCCAGGGGGAAGGCTGAGCAGCCCCGGTGGGGGGCCCTGAGAGGGTGGGGGTATGGTCTGCACCCACAGACTGCATTCCCAGGGGAATGACAACTGGGGACTCTCAGAGGTCCAGCTTCTTGCCAAGAAAGTGTCACCAGCACATCTGCAGCGCTCCGTGTTGCCACCAAGGAGGAAAGGGCACAGCATCCTGTCTCTGGCCCCTCACCACGCTGGGGAGTCACCTTGAACCCCAAGGATCTCATCCTCCATCCCGCTCAGCAAAGCTGGGGCAAGGTCACCTGTGAGTCACCGCTGAGTGTGCGAGGCAGGAGCAGGAGATACTTGTGTTCCCATGTCATAGGGGCTCCTGCCAAGTGCTGCACATCTGGAACAGCTGTAAACAACGCAGGGGAAGCCAGAGAACCACAGTGGACAACAGCCAGGGGCAGTGGGGACCTCCAGCCTTGCAGCCGCCAGTGGGGGAAGGGATGGAAAAGCAGAACTGCCACGTGGATCCCGAATGCCCAGGGCTCATGCACGCTCACCTGCTGCCTCTCCCTGACAGCTCCTCAGCTCTCCAGGGCATCCTCCATGGCAGGGGAGCAGAGGCAGAAATCTGCCACAGACACGGTGTCTGCTACTCTGGTTCCTAAAGCTACTGCTCACCAAGCCTCCATGAGAGACAGCAGCCCTACTCACCATACACACGGGTGGAAATCCTACCCTCTGGGTTTCATGGGTAGCACCAGGTCTGTTTCTCAATCACTACAAGCACTGCTCAGGAGTGACGTGGTCTCAATGGAGTGGCCACAGGTTTGGTACACAGGAATCTGTACAATGCCAAACTGTACACTGCACCCTGAGAAACTCAGAGTGCATTTTTCTGATGCTGAAATACATCAACTGCTAGATCTCGAAGCAACATAACTTCATGTCCCTAGATTAAACATTCTAATAAGGAAGAAAAAAAATCCCCTCCAGAAGAGTAAACTCATCCTTCCCTGAATATAACAAATCAAAGATAAGCAGCACATTCCCTTTAGAGCGTTATCCAAGTGCCTACTCTGAATAACAAAGTCACTTGGAAAGCAGAAAGCAGCACACAGTACTGAGGCTGTTTCACAGAATGCTTTGCACACCTGAGTCGCCGTGTGCTGAGGGCACTGCACAGGGAGCAGCTTTTTCGTGTGCACTGCACCTGGTGTCAGCACCCACCTTCACAGCAGGACAACACACCAGCAGAAGAGCTGAATGCTCAACATCACACTTCAGGCTCTTGGTGGAACCAGGAACAGCACTCAGATATTCAGGCTCCTCTTTCAGTACCTTAAGCCTTGCTCAAATCAGCTCATGTGGCATTCAATCCAGCCTCCTTTACTGTGCTCATGCTGTCTGTGCTGTGCAGTTCTTACATCAGAGCAGGGTATGGAACCTTAAATAACCCCGGAGCACAGCAGAGGTTCAGCGATGGATGGTGGGACACCGAGAAGGAGCAGTGTCTTCAGGGCACCTGGCAGGTGATCCAGCACAGACACTACTGACACCTCTTTGTGCAGAAAAAAATCCCTCCTGCTCTCACAGACCAGGGCTGGAAACTCCCCATGCTGCCACCCCAGCAGCTCCATTTTCCATTCCTGGGCAGGTGAGGAACTGAACAACTGAAGTAGCTTTTCTGGACATTCCTAGCAATTGGCTGAATGCACAGCAAAGTCAAACCTATGCCTGGCAGGCCCACAAAAAAATCCAGAGCCCAGAGCATGGAAAAGTGAGAACCACTGATCCTCTTTGGATGGCGTGTGGGATAAAGCAGCTTTTAATGAGGGTGTTCAGGGCTCTGAGTCACCCCTTCCTGATACATCATTGAAGGCAGAGCTGAGACAAAGACAACCCCTGCCACCATGCCTCGTGCCTCAGAGCAGACCAGGGTAGCTGTCGCTGGCAGTCAGGCCTGGATGGGCCTTTTGTCCACTGCTTTTCCACGCAATGAACACGCTAAAGCTTTACACAAGGCATTTCCTCTTCCAAATAGGAAGCAGGATTTCTGTGTGTCCAGATACCACTGCTCATTGTGCTTCTCTCCTGGTGTACAAAGTCCTAGCAGTGCCCAGAAGGGCGAGGTGAAGTGAAGGAGCCTTGGGAAGGGCAGGTCTGAGTCTGCCAAGCACCAAGTGCCACCCTCATCCTGGCAATCCTGCAGCCCTGACTGACACTTCATCACAAGGAGAACCCATCCCTCTCTCCTGAGCAAACCACACTACACAGAGGGCTGGTTGAAGGAGAAGGCCCTTGGTCACAGCTATGCTGCTGCCTCGGTCAATCCCTGCACCGGGGGTCAGAGCAGAGCAAGGCTCCAGCAACATGAGACACCACAGAGCTGCACTACTGTCTTCAAACCCCCCTCTCCTATGGCTCCCACTGCTTTACCAGCCTTGGCAAGGCAGCAGCTAGAGAAGCAGGCCCAGTGGGCTGTGGGCTCTCCTCCCAAAAGCTCTCTGGCACCAAAGAGTGGCACAGCTCCAAGCCTCCCGTTTCTGTGAAAGCCTCCCTGCAGCTCCCTACTTCCCTAGGACAGGCTTGGCTCAGCACCTATGATTAGTATCAACTGTACTTTCCAGGGCGGGTAATTAGTTCAGGTGAGGCAACTCTTGACAATTGGCTGCTGTGGCCCCTCTCTTGGCAAGCACCGGGATCCCAAACAAGCATCTCAGATATCAAAGGGGCTGCCTGCTCCACAAGCAGACCCACCCTGTACATCTGCCCAGCCCTGCACTGGGGGCACTGGCAGCTTTTCCTGCAGAGAACAGGGAAACATGGAGCACCCAGCACAGGGCTCTTGTGAGTGCTCCCCATTTTCACTGCTACAGTTTACACACCTGGAATAGCTGTTTAGAGGAGACAAGCCACTGAAGCGCTGTGCAAGTGACTGTGCAGAGCCTTGCACAGGATGCACATGACAAGCACAGTATCCTTTCCAAATCCTCCTCTTTGCCAGCCAGCAGACAGAATGCCAAGGTGTCATGGAGGAAAGGAAATTGCCTAGAGGTAGGTGGAGAGCGCGAGCTTTGAAGAGAGAACTTCACCAGGAGAGGATGCAGAAGGGGAGGGAGCAAAGGCCAATTCATACACCAAGCTAAATTTATCAGCAGAGTCTAATGGGATCCCAAGTAACCTTCCAAGTGAAGTAGCAAAATAAAACACTTAAGCCATTGAAAACTAAACTGGTCAAAGAGCCCCGCTGAACAATCCCGCATTGTCCATGGAGCCAGGAAACAGATTTATTAGGTCACCCAGGCCATCTCCAGTTACAGTGAACTTGGGATGGTTCTAGGGATGGTTCCAACTCCCTCCTCTGGCACTGCCACTGTCCTTCACTGGGCAGCAGAAACTGCAGGAAGGGGAGGGGAGAGGTCCAGCAAAAGATCTCACTTTTTCAAGGTTCAGGAAAAGCACTGAGGTAAGACACTTCCACCCTGCCAGACATTTCCCAGTTTTGATTCCCTTGGACTGTGGCTGCTCCAGTGGCGGAACAGGAACATCCCCCAGAGAACTCAAACAACAGACCTGCCAATAAGATTAGAGTTTCAGTTCCTCCAACACCAAGGGATTCAGCTGCCAAATGCTCAATGACTGCACCAATTCCAGGCTACACTTCCCAAGCCCCTGATAAGGCTCAGAGCATGACTGTCTTTGCCAAGCAAAAACGCTCTTGTCTCCTGAATGGGTTTCCCCTCCCCACCTTTTAAATCCACAGTCTGAATGCTTGCTGCTTACCAAGAAAAAGTTGCATGGCAAACCTCTCAATTGCTAGAGCTGGTGAGATGCCCACGTTTCTGGAAGCACGGAGTGCACAGCACACAAACACAACAGGCACTACAAGGCAGAGTGCCATCACAACTGCAGCCAGAAGATGCCAACATGTTGGGCACAGCTCAGCCCCAACTCCTAGCAGGCACCAAACAGGCCTTGCATCCAATGGCAGTCACCAGGGCTTGCCCACTAGCCCAGATATTGAGAGTTCTACATGGAAAAACCATCCACAAAATCCACCTAAGTCTGCCTGACACAGGCACCCTTGCAGAGCTGCAGCCCGTTGGTCAGGAATTATCCTTGCTGCAGTGCTGGGAGCACAACGCTCTGCACCACCAGCTGCTCTTGCAGAAAAACAGAGCAACTCAGAAAGCAGCAATTGCAGAGGGGTTTGAATCTGTTAGTGCATAAGAGCCTGAGGAATTAATTGCTCCATGAAAGAGATACTTACAGAGAAGAAAACTTGTAGGAAATGTTAAAGCAAGGATCTACATCTCATATTTCTCATCAACTGCAAAATACCCTGGAAGCTCACCCGGGAGGGGAAAATATATAGCAATGGAAGACAAAAGAGGATTACAGTCTGATTGCAGTCACAAAACCAAGACAGAATCATTTATTGGTTCCACAAGGCTGGAGGCATAAGTGAGCTTGTTTAGTTTTTCAGCTCTCAGTGCACTTGTAACGAGCCAGAGCTTGTAACCCTAGTTAAATCCAAATTGCATCAAGAACATTTAACAGTTTCAAACTTGCCTAGTATATGCAATGAGTTCAGACATACTGACTGTCTGATCAAGAATCCAGATTCAGCACAAATGATTTAGTACACTGGATTAGTCTCAAGTGCAATGACTAACTCTGAGAAACTTTTACACTATTTTTAAATCTCGCTTGTCAGGGCAGAACCTGGAAATTGAGAATCCCAGAGACATTTATTCCAAAGACAAAAATCAAACAGGAGTACCTCGCAGCTTCCAAGGGTAGCTGTGTCAGGCTAGTGCCACCTGGTGGGAAACTTTACTCCACCCCCCACCTTGCCCAGTTTCATCCTTTCTGTTCCATGTTCCAGCTTCCTGGAGGCAAGACAAGGGAGCAACAACCAGATTAACACCAAAAAAGCAGGAAGGGCTGGGGAGCTCTTCCAACTATTCAGACCTAGAGATTCTCTTCCAGGTCTAGGCCGCAGCTTCTCAGGTATTGAGTAGCTGAGCCTGACTGGATGGATGATCATCTGCAAGATGAATGTGTAGACCAACACACTTCACAACAATCTCTGCTCATTATTAACCTGGATTACAGATAACTAGGAAGATTAATTAACATATTTCCATTCAGAAACACATCAGTTATTATAACACAGCTCCTCTGGAAAGATATTGGTGTAGCAACAGCTCCAGCTCCTCACACCATCCTGACTTTGCTAGAGCAGCACCAGGCAAGGCCCAGCAACTGGTGGGGACTGAGCTGGCCAGTTCTGGCTGCAACAGATGAGGGACAGAGAGGTTGCACAAACTGCCCCACCACACAGGTGCTCACTCCAGCAAGGGGTCATCAATACTAACACCACAGCCCAGGAACCGGACAAGGACCAACTTTCCATAGATGAATTTTGATCTCCTTGGTGAGCAGGAAAGTGCAGAGGTTCCCCCAGACAGTGCCCTTTACTCTTAGGTCTGCACAAACAGCACAGCTACAGCTCCAGTGTGACCAGGCTGCTGCTTGCACAGAAGGGCACACTGGGAACAGCTTGAGCTTCCTTGGTAGCCTCATCCCAGTGGAAAGATTTCATGCAACCACCCTAGACACAAAACCTCTGAATGACACTGCCAGCTCAGGACAGAGAAGACAAGGCTAATGGTAGACACACAAGACAAGGTTCTAGCATGAGCCCTGACAAATCAAGGGTGACTGGGGAGGTACTGGACCAATCTGGCAACATTACACACACAACCCAGCAAGACACACTTGACTCCCAGCAGGACCAACTCCACATAGGATATATTTATTTTTATACATTTAACACCAAGAAGACAGCTGCTTTCACTGGACTCAGCTTGCCTGTGGTGCACGAGACATTCAGTGGCAGAGGGAACCTGCCACAGTCCACAGCTTCACTCTTTCCAACCTGCAGGCACACATCCTAGAGACGGACCCAGTACATGGCACTGCGGAGACGGTTGTAATCCAAGAGCTGTTCAATGGGACCTGAGTGAACAGAACAAGAGTTAGTCACTGGAGACAGTTAAAATCCCTGTGCAGTTTCTCATGGTCTTAAAGTGGCAGATGGTGGCAGAGCAGGTTGTGCACACAGTCCAGAGCAGCTTTGCTCAAAACCAGGAAACTACAGCTCAAACTTGCATGAGGAAAACCAAGCAGATACTACTTCCTGACAGAATAAGGTGTTTTCTCACACTGCTCCACAATGCTCAGTACAGCTCTACATACAGGTATGAAATTCAGGGAGCCACCAAGTCATTCTAACCTCCTGTTCACAAACTGTCTCCCTTTCCAAGCCGCTCCACTTTGAAGGCCAGAGGAAACAGCTGCAAGGAGAAGGGGAATTCACAGAACACAGGAACGAGGGAGCAGAGTGGAGCTGAGCTGCTTAGGCAGGTTTTCTGAGAGGAATTTGTCCTTGGCCAGACAGACATGCCAGAGCAGCACAGGAGAATCAGGTCCCTTCACTTCCCTTACATAAACCTCCCTGACCCCAGAGTAAGGACACCTGGCAGACATGCTGAGCCTGCACCCAGCTACAGGACTCCCAGTCTTAGTCACAGCTCCACAAAAAGGAGAGGTGGGAGGCCAGCCAGCAGCAAACTGCCACTGCGTCTCCATCACCTGCAAGTCTGATCTCCTGGAAAACATGCCTTGGCACACCTCATGTGCAGAGGTAGGAGGATACCAGTAAAGAACCAGAGTGATTAAGGAGGTCAGAACAGACACATGAGGACTGCCTGCAACTCACTTCCACTCAGCTCTCAGCCCTGTCCAGTTTTTTTAAGAGTGTACTAATTGCCACATACTACTTACCAACTGCTGCAATTGCTGGGCATTTGTCATAAATATATTTACTGCAGACCTCTCTCACCATTCTTGCATCAACGGCCTAATAAATATCAAACAACCAATTAATGACTCTTCCAGCAAACCTGAACTTCTCAAAGTTGCAAGTTACTGTTGTCGTTACATATCAAGATCATTAAAAAGATACACTCAGACCCTTGGGGGCCACCTGCACCAACTGCCCAGCTCTGCCTGTAAGAATGGCCAATGTTCTACACAGCATATTCTTCTGAATGCAGAAGACAAGGCAGTCCAAAATACAAAGCCTTCCAAGGGAGACAGTGGCTTGTTCTTGTGGCAGAACTACACAAACTAGGTGTTGGACACCTCTAGGGGAATTGTTAAAGGAATTTCAAGTTGTGCTGCTTAACAAAAATGTACACCCTCTTTCTGGGATGGGCTGACTCCAGCCACAGGGACATGGGATACACTGAGTCTATGCCAGAGATTCTGACATTAAATCAGTGTCGGTGGGATAACCACCTGAACTCCAGGCAGTCTAAGGGATAAATAAGCCATGTGTTACTGCAGCAAACTAAGGCCAGAAAATGCTGACACTAACGATGCTCAGGTTCCCCAGCCAAAACAAATGGATACCTACAGAAATCCTGGCATCCCACTCCTCCAGAGGGATACGGCGCCCATAGTTCAAGAGATGGCTTGCAATATTCTCACACACTCGTGTAGTACCTAGATATTGAAAATATCACATGGTCAGTGTAGCAGAAAGCCTTCCACTACTGCACAGCCTGATCATCAGCCAAAGCACAAAGAAACTGTAACCATTAAACCAGCTGCCAACAAAGCACAATTCCCACTCTGTGCTGCTCCAGCAGAAAATAAGCAATACACAGATTGCTTCACCGGTCTCCAAAGTGTTACAGTCAAGACAGACCAGTCTGAGGGTCTCAATTCTTATGTCACCAGGCAGTATATCACTCACTGGAGCACAGCAGGCTGGGGTCAGCTGCTTTGACAAAATGGCAGAGAATGAGGAGCAGGGAAAGGAAGTTTTGCCCAGTGCCTGCCAACAGAACTGCCATGTCTAGCACATGCTCCCAAGGAGAGACATGAGCAGCAACCCTCTGACAGCTGCACAATGGTCAATCCATAAACCATACATACCATCCAGCTGAGCCACCATGGCATGTCGGAGATAGTTCTTGGCTCTTGTCACCTCTGACTCTGTGGTACTAGTGCACAGACGCATCCTGGAGAGATGGAAAGACCATGAAACCTCTTAAAGATGTCTGTCTGCTCAGACAGAAAGTGAATTACTCCCTCTCCCAAGCCTCTACAAAAATAAACTGTTATCAACACCACTTGTCTTTCAGGCTGAGATCCATCCTTGATCTCTGCAGAGCAGCTAAGAACTGGGGCACACTGAACAGCAGGAGGCAAGAGCTCAAGCTCACAGGCAGGGGATTCAACCAGCAGGATACACGCTGGGTTACACTCACAAATGTCTGAGCGACCCTGGTGCTGGCTCTGGCTTGCCCAGCAGGCCCAGTAGCATGTGGAATGCATTGCCCTGTCACAGGAGAAGGAAGGCGTGTCAGCCATTCCCACGCATGGCAAGCTGCTATGGAAACTGATGCTGAAAGAACAAGACAGCTCCACAAAGTCTGTTTGGACTCCAGCTGCTAAATCCCTTCCTCCCCTGCCAACAGCAACGTCTCTGGGGCAGGAGCTCACTCCACCTGCTCCATACACAGCATGGCTCAGCTCTGAATCTCAGACATAGCCTCAAACCATTACTGGTTCATGGACACAATAAGATGGATAGCCAGAAGGCTCCCAAAACTGGCAGGATTCCAGCAGCAGGACAATTATCAGCCACAACACAACACTCTCAGTGGCAGCAACTCTGCCTGCTTTGCTCAGGCTTAACAAGACAATGGAGATACGTCTCTTGGGCACCTAGGACAGCCTTGTCTCTGAGGAATGATCTTGCCTGTATAAAAAAAAACACAAAGCCTCGGTGCTAATACTTGAAAGCATGAACAAAAGACCTGAAGAGCCCTAAGGGATTAAAACAGCTCCTCAAAAGCCACATCGTAAGAGATTTACAGAAACCACTTACAGGATCACTTAACCAGAATGCAAGCTACCAAGAAGTTCATAGAGACACAGCCCTCTGCAGACTTAATATGCTCTCCCAGCAGCTCAGTCTCCCACAAGAGGGTCAAATCTTAAACAGCAACTTCTGCAAAAGTTGTACTTACCACTCCCCCTGAGCACAAAACATCATATCATCTATGGACAGAGGATCAGAAACAAAATGGAAACCGAAGAGGCCAGTGTCAGAGTAAGAGGTGTTGAATGTCTGGAAACTGTGGCAGAGTTTATGCTCCACAGCAAGTGCAGCCAGCCTGCTAGACTGATTCTGTAAATAAAGATACTGTCAGTCATTTCATTCTCAGCTTCCTCACAGCTCAAATTCTTTCCCACTGAGCTGTTTTCACAAAGACCACAGACAAGACAGAGCAGAACACTTTGCTGAAGGAGAGCTTAATTTAGACCCTTCATGTGGTCAACAGATGAGACTCACTGCTGGAAAAGCCACAGACAAAGGCCTAGAAGTCCATCCAGCAAAACCATTTCCTTTCCCAGCTGCAGATGAAGAGCTGGTATGCATACCATGGTAGGAGTGGGAGAAAATGGAAAGCACAAGGTCTCCCAGCAGGAGAGGTTAGCAGTTATACAGGCCAGAAGGATTCCAGACAATAATGGATGCAATATTGGGGTTTTGAATAAGTTCCACTTGCTTTGCAGTTGTAAGGCAAGCTTGCATCATGAGACTATAGACTATTCTGCTGTGCTTCCATCACTGCCCCCACCAAGTGGTTAGTTGTGAGAATGGGAATAAGCTGCTGAAAATTGACCAGCTAAACCTCTTCCAAACTTAGCAGAGAAGCTTCAATTTCTCTCCCAGCATCACTTCTCAAGATCTGTTCTGGATTAGCCTCGATTACATTTCTGTCCTGTTTTCAGGCTCCCACCTTTGCAGTTGGAAGCTCACCACAACAGCCTTCAAAGCACACTGACACCCAGGGTCCCATAGTACTGCATATTAGAAGGCTCCAGGCTCTCCCTGTTGCACTCACAAGCCTCTTACCTTCCCACCTCCAAAAGTGCGGTCGTAGCGCCCAATGATGGCATTGGCCACATTGAGGACAACGTTGTCTGGATGAGCCCATCCTGGTCCCTCCACAGCAAGAGCAATATGGGCAAGGGGCAGAGCATCATCTCTGGCACGGATCTAGAAAATCATCAAGGAGTGGGGGAGAACTGCATGAGCACTGTGATCTGCCTAAGGCCTGCTGCAACACCAGGCTGACAAACTGGGGCACTTGATGTGATTCCAGTGAAATGAAAGAGTCTCAGGCACTACTGAGCACAAACTGCTTTGATGCAAGTTTCCCAGCAGCTGATGTGAGCAACAGTCTCTCAATCCTAATGGATTTGTGCCCCATCTAAAACCCAACACGTGGCAAATAAGCCCCAAGAACAGAACATGGGAGCACTACCAAGATGTCGCATCATCAGCTTCTCCGAAATACACAAACAGATTTTTCCTCTCAAAAGCAGCTGTAATTGGTTTCATATTCATTCAACAGTTAGGCAACACCTCCTCGTTTTGATGGGGACCAAAAAGGCTTTACCTCACTCCCTGTGAAGCGACAGTGTGGGAGAATAGGCACGGTGTCCTCTTTGTACGTAAAAGGCACTCCACTGAAGTGTTGCTTAGCTGCATCTACCAGCTCTTTGTGGGAAATACCTGGCAACAGCAAAGAGAAAGATTTACAGTCCTAGAGTAATTTAACCAAATGATCCGATTTTACATTAGAAATGTGTGACAGGGGGTTGATCACCAGCTTGAAAATACCCAGGCGTCCCCAAAACCACAAGGATCTAGAACTTACCTCCAGCAGCTGCCAGGACCATACGAGGTGCCTTGAAGTGGGTATCAATATATGAAGCCAGATCTGCTCGAGTCAGTTGCCTGGAGAGAACATAGAGACCTGGTACATCAGCATCTCCAACTTGGAGGAATGACAGGCTTAGGAGAAGCAAGTTCACAGTGCAGAGACATCAGTGATAGTCCTCGTTGTGCCGTAACAATACTTTCTAGAAGCAAGACTGCACTGTGTTTTCCCTGTGCTTTAATTCTAGAACACAAGGAATGGGAACCAGCTGATAAGATGGAGAGGTAAGGATAAATTTCTATGCAGACTGGAGAATGCTGAGTCTGGTCACTGATACTAATACACAGCCACTGCTTTAATGACCCCCCCCTACTTAGCTCTTAATTTCTCTAACAGTGTCAAATTGACAAGCATTGAAGAAGGTTCAACCTGTCCCTTCCAACCTTAGGTCTTGCACTAGGTGGTTCTAAGGAATGAGTGAAACATTGTGCTTTCACCGGCTTCAGAGAGGAAAACACGGTCAGGGCACAAGGAGAATCCCACGGGCACAGATTAGACTGGTTTCCTTGTGCAGTCACCATGACCAAGAAGGAGCAGCCATGCACCCCACGAACCAAACCCCTGGGCTGTGTACTGCACCCAGCCTGGTGCTCACTTGATGTTCTCTGTGGTCCCCTCAACGGTGTGGGCCAGTGAAGTCCCCTGGAAAGCAGTGGCATGAAGGTAATCAAACGTGACATCCGTCAGGTTGCTGTCCATTTCTTTCAGCTCCTGAAGGATGACACCACGTTCCTTCTCAATCTGAGAGTCTTCCAGAGCACAGTTCTGCACAACATCTGCCAGGAGCTCTACAACTGCAACACAATTCCCATGTTAGCATCCTGCTGCCTGACTGCCACCCAGTGCTGTTGCAAGGAGAGGAAACACACAGGACAAGTCAGCAAAAACCCTGGGGAGGGGATAACATAACAGAGCTGAGTGCTGCCTGTTCTCACAGTGTCTGGGAGGGACAAACAACACTGGTTTAGCAAGAGGTCTCCAAGTCAGCTTGCTGCTGCCAGTGGAAAGCAGGAAGCATCTGCAGATGGTGAAGCATGTCAGAAGCAGGGCACTGCTCTCGAAACACACTGAATCCCTGCAGAGTTTGTGACACCTACAGCATAGCCCATGTCTATGGCAAGGCCCGCAGCTCTGACTCAAATCAATGCCTCTGCCCAAAACCAACCCAAAGGAGGCTGCACATGGCAGTAAAGCACAACCAGCACCCACAAAAGCTGCAATGAGGACTCCTCACTCAGCAGCTGTCACTGACCTCAGTTTCTCAGCTCCATAAAACAACCACCAGCTACTGAATCCTCCCCGCTCTCCCTGCACTGTATTGCCTCTGGGCAATACAGTGCAGCCTGACATAACTAGAGCTCTTTGTTTAGGAACACATGAATTTGCAGCCTTGAAGTACCACATCACTGCACTGTTGTCTTCAACTACCCAGAGCCTCCAATTTACTGCTCATCTACAACTGCAATCCCTGGTCTGTTGGTAGAAAGGATGCTTGGCGAAGAGAAACATGAGCACACATGCCTGCTTAACCTCCCAATGAAACTTTGCCCCCTGGCCATCCTACCTTTGGGCAGGTCCTTGGACAGGGCTTTTATGTAGAAGGCAGTCTGCTCACGGGACGTGTACCCATTCAGGTGAGCACCCAGACTTTCCACTTCCTTCTCAAAGGCAGAGCCAGGACGCTTCTTTGTGCCCTGAAAGATAAACTCTATTGTGAAATGAACACATTTCCCCCTCAGGCAGAATTAAAGCAAGGAAAATAACAATAAAGACCTACAGCAATAAAAACTGTCACATGATTCATAGAAGCCAAAAGCAAGCACAGAAAGTAAGAGATTTAAAACTTGGCTTATTTTCCCTAGATGAAGGACAGCTGAGGTGTATTTTTAAAGACCAACACAAACTCTGCAGGCAAGAAGATCTGTGCTATAAGACAACAGTGGCTGAAGAGCACACCCATGAGAGTAAACCAAGAACAAGCCTGAACCAAAAATAAGCAGGTTTCTAGGCATCCAAGTAGTGAAATTCAGAAGAAACTGAAAACTACTTCTACTACACAGCTTATCTCTTAAGGAGCAAGCCAGATACTGCAGTTGCCCATGTAGGCACAGGCTGGACTCAGGTCAGCAAGTCCTAGGCTTAGGTGCCCTCTGCCCTGCTCAGCAGACACTTAGGTTATTTGAAAAGCAACAGCTGTAGCCTCTAAGATTTGCTGAACCACTAAGAAAAGCAAAGAAAAATAAACGTCTGTAAGAAATGCTGCTTTGAGCTCTCTCTGCTAACCTGAGAACGCTTAATAACACAGTACTATAGGTGTGTTATACAGTGGCTCGGATTGTCAGAGATTGGACCCACAGAGACTCAGTCACACTTGTTAATTACATTTTTAACTTTAAGAGGAAAAAGAAGTAAATAGGAAATAAGAGTTAACAATGTATGGATGGAGTATTCAGAGCAGCTCTGTGCAGAGCCAGCACACCTCCTTACCTTAAAGGCCAGGTGTTCCACAAAAAAACCAGCTCCATTGTTCTTCCTGTCTTCATAGCGGCTCCCGGCCCCAATCCACACACCCACCTGGCAGCACAAACAGCCAGTGCCAACATCAGAGAAGAAAACAATCAGCACCCTCGTGGCACAAACATAACAGTGGGGACAAGAAGTCTGCTCTGCAGCCATTACACTGGCAACACCAAAATAAGAACAAACACCAGCAACTGTTTCCTGTGCACACATTTTGGCTTTTTATCTACCAGCTTCATCAAGGCTGGTTCTGCCAGAGAAAGAACTTCTACTGATCACTTACTGCTCACACAAAAACTGTAAGGCTGAGGAAACAAGCGTGAAAGCTTGACTACAGACTTAATAAAACACCAAGCTAGCCCTTCTCCTGTTACATTAATCCCACCAGTTCACAAAGCGAAGCAGTGTCTGCCAAAAGCTTTGGTTCAGACAAGGGCTGTCGCTTTTGGAAAACCAGATACAGGCTTCAAGGAAACCCTCAACCTATCTTAAACGTACTGTGCAGGTTGGCTGCCTGGACTCCTCCGAGGCCACACGCAGGCCGTTCTCCAGGGTGGTGACCTGGGTCTCGGGGATGTTCTGGAGTGTCTGGGCATAGGTGGCAGCACCTCGCTTCCTCGTCAAAGTCAACAGAGCTGCCTGAAAAGACAAAGGCTGTCATTACCCCTATGCAGCACCGGCCCTCGGTAGGGCCAGAGGTTCGGAGCAGGTGGAAAACCCCAGGGAAGAGCCGCAGGAGCCGGTCACAGCGCAGCACCGGGGCGGGCAGCGGGCCCCCGGGCAGCCCTGCTCCGGGTGACAGTGACAGCCGCCGCCACCTCCCACCAGCCCGGCCCCGCTCCGGCCCCGCGCCCCTCACGGCCCCGCCGCGTCCCCGTGACCTTCCGGGCCGGCGCACAGGCCGGGCCCC